>CM040243.1:251774850-251806944 GCA_022545495.1 Chrysanthemum lavandulifolium | reverse complement strand
TAAATATTTCGATCCTACACCTACTGAGGTCCCTTTCCAATAATGCACAAATTAATGGTACTTTCCTTCACTTAGTGAAATAAAACCATTAGCCGAACAATGTAAAGTCATAAAATATTTTGAAACATTCACTTTGACATCAAACTTTTGAACGTGAAATTGAATTTCATTCTAAATTAAAATTGAACATTTTCAATCGCGTCTCAAGGCAGGCACAAAGAGATATTCTTCGAAAAGAATTTTACCTCATGTCCGAAATTTGAAAAATTGTGCTATATATTGGGAAAGGGATTTTCACAAGGAGCTTGGACTTATGAAAAGAGTTTTTGATCAAACAAAACATCAATTTCAAATACAAAACGTAAAAGAAAATGTTACGAAAAAGATGTTGAACGACTCTTGAAAGATGTTATCCGTACGATATCCATAATGTTGTGTTATTGCATTCTTTGTCATATGCATTTGATTATATCTCACGACATCGTTGATTCTCGTTGAAATTGTTGAGAATACCGATAATGTGCATCGATCGAATCTTTAAAAGTTGAAAATGAACGATTGTTAAACGAACTTTCAAATGCAAAACGTCGCCTTCAATGGTGTCAAAAGATTGTCAAAATCGTGAACTTTCTCTCAAGAAAACAAAATCACCGGGCTACCAAAATCTTTTGATCCTAAAATTAAGCAACCGGATGATCAAAACGTGTCTTTGAAATGTCAAATCTCAAAATATGAACAAGAACTTGCAAAAGTTAAAAAGGAATATGGTGTCATATTTGATTTACTCAAAAGACTCGTGATGATGCATCAAACGAACTTGATCATTATCTTACACACACTAAAGAAGTCATGAACTTTTCTCGAAATCTTCGCTCGAAAATCAAGATTTGGTGCACACTATCTTTAAGTTAAGGAAATGTTAGGAAAGTATGAACATGTTCACTTAGCATCATTATGAAGATTGCACCGTAACACTTAGCAAATGTGAACCCGTAATGCCTACCGACAAAACACAAGATACTAATGTGCTTCCTCTATCAAACAGAATAGTTGCTCTTTTCCAAACATCCGCACTTCACGCCTTAGAGCAATACAAGGAAGAATAGGAAGTTACACCTAAGAAAAGAACAATAAAGAATTTTGAAATAGAAGAACACCCTAGGACTTTAAATAAGACTCAAGTTACACCCACTTTAGATATTATGTCTGACAAATGTAATGGAAAAAGTGTTGTAACGAATGCTAAACCTTTAAGTACTTTTGATATTCACCAAGCTTCTTGTGTTATTTGTCGTAAAAGTATGCTTTCGATCGTCATGATAAATGTGTTGCTAAAGCTATCTTGTCTCGCTTACGGAATCCCAAGACACGGAATACCTCTAGGCCCACTAATGCTTCTAAGTATGTGCTTGGTAAACCGCCTCCTTAGATTCTAAGAAATGCATTGATGTCCCTCGTAGCTCCACTCACACCTCCAAGGAATGTAGTACCACCTAGTGCATTCACTAAGACTAAAGCAAAGACTAGTTGGAGATGGCGTAAATGGATACATAATACACTAGGATTTAAATGGATACCTAAAATCATTGATGTGTGTATTTCCACTATAATCGCCTTTAACCCTCTAACTCTTCGGGTTCCACATCTACTTCTATTCCATCTGTGTCGTCTGTGTTGAATGCGTGTTATACGATCATTCTCGGGTTGTTAATAGCGGATGTTCCCCATACGACATGCAATCTTAAATCATTATCAAACTTTATTGCAAAGTTCATTGGCACCGCCGATTCGAATGATCACTGCAGCTATCATGGGCTACGGAGATTACATCAATGGAAACATCGAAATTAGGTGGTTTATTATGTGGAAGGCCTCGGTCACAATCTTTTTAGTCGGTCAATTCGTGATGGAGATTTGGAGGTTGCTTTTCGGGAGAAAACTTGTTTCATTCGTGATCTACAAGGAAACGATCTTATGTTTGGCTCGCATTTAGTCTCGTACACAATCTCAATGCAAGACATGGTTGCTTCATCTCCCATCCGCTCACTTTCAAAGGCAACATCAACAAATTCTTGGCTATGGCACCGACGCCAATCACATTTAAACTTTCAAACCATAACCAACCTTGCTCGATACAAACTTGTTGAAGGTCTCCCGAGATTCCGGTATTCTAAATATCACCTTTGCTCGCTTGGAACAAGGGAAAAACACTGCGCTCATTTTCCTTCAAAGGTGGAACATGACCTCAAGATGTGCTTCATCTTCTTCACATGGATTTGTGTGGCCCGATGGCGCGCAAAAGATTAATGGCAAACGCTACATCTTGGTAATTGTCGATGACTACTCACGATGGACTTGGGTCTACTTTCTTCAAGCAAAGATCAAGCTCCACGCTTGATCATCACCTTCTCATGAAAATTCAAGTTCATCTCCTAACACATCGACAAATCGTAATGCATAAAGGAACCGAATTTGTGAATCAAACTCTTCGTGCATTTTATGAGAAAGTGGAATTGAGCATCAAACATCTATTGCACGTACACCGTAACAAAACGGAGTTGTAGAAAGACGAAACCGACGTTAGTGGAAGTCGCAAGAACAATGTTAATCAATGCTAAACTTAGATTACTTGTGGGCGGTCAGATCAACCGCATGCTACACTCAAAATCGATCAATGATTACAAAACGCCACAACAAAACACCTTTGAGCTTATCCACAACCATAAACCGAATCTCAAACACTTTCATGTATTTGGATCCCTTTGCTACCCAAATAATGATCGTGATGACTTTGGAAAGCTCAAAGCCAAAGTCGACATTGGAGTCTTTATTAGATACCGTGAAAATTCTAAAGGTTACTGGATCCGAATCGCCGTACCAATCAAAGTTATGGAAACGATTCATGCAAATTTCGATGAACTCACGTAAATGGCTTCGAGCATAACAACTTGGAACCCGTCACAACTGCTTAAACTTCCTCAAACCCCATCATCACCGAACCAAGCCCCCAAATTTTACTCACAACAAATGGAAAAGCTATTTGCTTCATTACATCGATGACATTGATGAACGTGTTCGTGTGTATCCAATGTTTCATTGCTCAAACCCGATCATATTCCAATACCGATACACCGCTACAACATCATCGTTGAAGAAGCACCACCGCTGACTCTACAACAACAGTTGAACAAACTGCCCAACGACGCCGAACCAACCGATGATGTTAAGAACAATGAAGTACCCCACCGCATATTTTGATCCAAATGCGTTCTTTAACCCGTTTGCTAATGAAACCGCCGCACTGTGTTGCGGAATCATCTACAAACCATTTGAATCCTCAAAATCGCACAATGTATATCAACATCAACCCTCTACACATCGTTGGACAAAGACCATCCTCTTGAGAATATTATTGGTAACTCGAATCAACCAAAGTAACGAGACAACGTCTTCACACGATGGTGAACATTGCATTTATGCACTCACCGTCCGCTAACTCGAGCCTAAAACATTAAAGATGCAATGACAAAAGACAACCGGATTGAATCCATGCAAGAAGAACTCAACCAATTCAAACGTCTTGAAGTATGGAATCGGTCGAAAGACCAACAAGGGTCTATGTCATTGGTCTCAAATGGATTTGGAAAACAAATTGGATGTCAAGGGAACGTAATCGTAAACAAGTCACGTTTGGTGGCTAAAGGTTATAAATGAAGAGGGTATTGACTTTGAAGAATCATTCGCTCCGCTTGCTCGCCTTGAGGTCGTTTCGATCTTTCTCGTCATGGCTCATATGAATATAACGGTCTTCGATGGACGCCAAAACCGCTCGAATGGTCAATCAAAGAAATGCCTATGTCACCACCTGAAGGATTCGTTGATTCGTAGTTCCCGAACCACGCCTACAAACCGAACAAAGCTCTATACGGTCTCAAACAAGCTCCGGGCGTGGTACGATAAGTTATCATCCTTCCTCATTGCCAATAAATTCACCAAAGGTTCGGCCGATCCTACACTTTTCATACAATATCACGGGCTCACATATTAATCGCTCAAATTTATGTGGATGACATCATTTTGGGTCAACACACTTAAAATACTCAAATGCTTTTTCAAAACTAATGACAAAACATTTTGAAATGTCAATGATGGGTGAACTCACATTCTTTCTCTAATGCAAGTTCACCAATCACCCGCTGGTATTTTCTCGAGTCACTCCAAATATCCCTCGAACTGTTAAACAAATTTGGAATGCAAACTGTGACACCTATGCCACACCAATGGCTAATACCAAGAAGCTAGACGATTTACATGGGAAATTGGTGGACCTACCAAATACCGTAGTATCATTGGGTCTCTCATGTATCTAACAAATAGCAGCCACGATATTGTGTTTGCCGATATCTTTGCTCCCGTTATCACGAGACCAACTAAACCCACCTCTCTCGAGGCTAAAAGAATCCTCCGATACATCAATGGGAACCATTAACTGGGGATCCGTATCCGAAGGATTCTCGGTTTTGAACTAATAGCATTTTCGTGATGTCGATCACGCAGATGCTTAGATTCACGTAAAAGTACTTGTGAGCATTACAATTTCTTGGTGATAAACCGTGTCATGGCAATCGAAGAAGTAGGATTGTACATCATTGTCGTCAACTCAAGCGTAATATGTAGCCATATCGGCGTGTTGTGCTCAAGTCATTTGGATGAGAACACAACTCAAAGACTATGGTTACGTGATTCGATGTAATCCCGATGTACCGTGACAATCGAGTGCTATTGCGATCTCGCAACTCGCTCAACATTCAAATCAAAGCACATCGATCTTCGTTATCATTTCATCAAGGACCACATGGAACAGGGTACCGTTGAATTATACTTTGTGGGTACAGAATATCAATTGGCGATCTTCTCACCAAAGCCTTAGCTCCTCGCTAGGTTTAATGAGTTGGTCCACCGGATTGGTATGCGGTGTTTGACTCAAGAGGAACCGGATGAACTTTTAAAACATTCTTAAAACCAACAAACACCAAAACCTCTTTTGTAAATATTTTCAAAAACAAAATACAAAATTATAAAATCGATAAAACAACAAAAATATTCTTCTATCTATATTTCTTTAACGTGGTAAGTACAATTCTTCCACAACACTCTTATCTTTCAAAATTCAAGATTTTTTCGATCAAGTGTTGAGGGGAGAAAACAAATATTTTACGGTTTCATAAAACCTTGTACTTGCATGTTACCTATTCCTGTTGTTTCTTTAATAATTGTGGTCAATTGTTTATCGACACTCCTCGACTAAAATTTATAAAAATTCATTAATTTTAAGTCGAGGGGAGTGTCACAATTTCTTTCCAAATATCTTCGCTTAGTAACCAAAATGAAAGTTAAGGGCATTGGATGTAAATGGTGCAGTGGAGGGACTAATTGTGTCAAATGTTCAAAGTTATTTTAACAAAAGCTTCCACCTAACTCATTAACTTCACTACATTTATTATCTCACCAAACCAATCCTACGCCTAAAATCAATCTTCAAACCGTAGTCTTGATCATCAATTTGTAAGTGATTATATGTTCTTTGTTATCATCTAAACAAAGGTTTTAAATCTTTTGAAATCCAACGTTAGATTTTAACTTAGAGGTGATTTAATGTTCTACGATAAGCGTATGAACATCAAATCAAGGTTGTGTGTTTGTGGATAAAATGAGTGTGTCAAAACGCTTATCTAACATCATTGAAACCATTTTATCATTAAACATCACCCGATGCACGAATTGATTGATTTTGAAAACTAGGGTTTATGCGTGAAATTGGGTATTTTCATATGGGAGTGTTTCGTTGAATAGGTAGTTGAATGAGGTTGTGTTCATGTAGAATTGATCATATCTAGGCTCAGAATCAACCCAAGAACATTAATTGCTAGCTTATTAAGAATTAAGGTTTATGTTCTTGAAATTTGGGTATTTTGATTCGCTTAGAGTTTGATGTTAAGACTTAGATAGAACAACTCAATAGGCTTCCTAGACATCCCATAATCATTTTGGTGCAATTCCTATGGCTAGATAACTTACACGTAAAAATTGAGCCTTAAGGTTTTAAGTCTTACGCATAAAGTATGTTCTTCGCATAACCGTCTTAATAAGTTTACATGCTCAAATCGAAAGGAATTGAATGAAGATGTTAATGTTGATGTTAAAGGTTTTCTATGCTTGAAAATTCGTAATCAAGGTTACTTGCAATCACGCATAAGGATCACCTTACGCGCGGCATGTTATGCGCGAAGAGAAATCTTACGCGTAACGCCACGCCGTAAGGTTCTACATTGGGAACTACGCCGTATCCTCGTGAAGGATATGCGTAACAAGGACCTCACGCATAAGGTTGACTCTTACGAGTAAGCCTTACGCCGTAGGTTCCATATACGCCACGCGTAAGCTTCCACGCATAAGGCCCTCTTTCCCACGCTGTAATATTTCTTACGCCGTAAGTCAAAACCCACGCATAAGCTTACGCTTACACGATAATCACTCCTGCTTACGCATAAGCTTGCCATTTCACGCCTAAGCCTAGTTTTAACCTTAATTATGAATTGTTACACGCAAACTTGTAAATAAATAAATCATAACGCCACGAAACCAATAATGTCACTAATAAGCTTAAACGCTTAATAAGTTGTGAAAATAAGTGAAAACACGGACTTTAAAACTTAAAGTTAATCAACTCACTAAACTTATCACAACGCCTTTAGACTATTGGACAAACAAGTGACATTGGACTCAGAATAATCATCTACATATCACATTCAATAATTAGACAATAAAACCAACTGCTGACTAACGTAATGTCTTCGATATGTTGGTTTTTGGCTAAATATCTTCGATCACGACATGGACGCTCAAACATGGAAGCACCAAACACTCTCACGTTGAAGATATCTTCCTAATGGCTATCCGATGAAGATAGGAAAGAATAACCTTCGGTCGATTTTGATAGTCTCACCGCCGTAGTCTTCTTGTCTAATTGTCAGAGACATTTTGAAGAATCATCCTTATCGTAACATGCTCACCAATTCCGCTACAGGTCGAAATCTACATTCACCGCCTCGCATACAATGCGAAGATCAAAGGTCAAATGTTGTGACGGTGACACTCAACCACAAACAAGTCACCATCACACCAAAGCAGATTTAAGGTCGTTTTCTCATTCCTCGCCATCGAGCCAACCGAATACAATGCCACACCAATCAAGACACCGCTCGCAATTCATGATCGACATTGGTTATGACGGCTGCTGTGGGTAATCACAAAGCATTCATACGTGGATCTTAAGAATATTCCTCACCATGGAGAACCCTCTACATTATGATCACCAAACTGCTTCGGACGCGATAGTGGTTATGAGCATCCCAAGCTCATGGAACTACAAATATTTTGGGCTTTGGTCAACAAGAAAGACATAGAAGTTGAAGCTCGATATGGGACGATATGATGACTTTCCTTAAAAAGCTTGGCACCAAAATCATGTATATCGATATACCAAATCGTTGATCCAACGAGCTCTGTGGTATAATCGATATTCCTCGAGACCGATGACCCCAAACAACACTCCATGTTGTATGAGCCCACACTCGCCGATTAAAGGACTCTACAACAAAGAAACAAGGTGCAAGTCTCGCCAGATCACCTTATAACCGATGATATCAAACAACCAGACTGCACAAACGATATCCGTAGCAATTGAAGAAGGCAAAGTAGGTTTTCTCGATGAAAAGTCCGCCGGTACACCTACAAGGAAAACCGTAAGAGGCAAGGCAGAAGTGTTACAAGCACCGAGAGTCAAAGAAAGTTCCCAAGAGGAAACTCGACACAAACGGAAAGTTCCTCTAAGGAAGCCATTCCTATTCCCAAGCCGTAACCGCAACAAAAGCTTTTGGATGAAAGCTCGAGGAAACCGAATCGCACGAAGAGGTCACCTACTCAAACCGCAATCGATGACACTCAAACAAGAGCTAAACCTCCCACCCAAAAGTCGACCAAGGCAAAGGAAAACTCCAAGATTGAGCATGAAGAAGAAAGCTCTGATGAAGAGCCACCGGATACCGACTACAGGAAGAAGTTCAAAATAATAAGACTCCAACACGCCGCAAAAGAGTTCGAACAAAAAAAATGCGTGGCCCCGAGGGTCAAGTGGTGGTGTCCAATCTACACCAATTCCCGATGTGGTTAATCAACCCGATAGGAACTGTGCCACCACTCTTGAGCAACAACAAAAGCGTCTGGAGGATTCTATTGATTATGACTTTGAGGAACCGTAAAAGGAAAAGTCCGAGAAAGAAAAAGTCAGTGGAGAGGTCACCAAGCCAAAGCGTAGGAAGAGGCCCGGATTCAGTCAAGAAAAGGCTAAGTCCGACATGATGATGATATTGATTATGATACTTTTCTTCTAGATAGTCCCGCACGCCCAAGGAGGAAACCTCTCGAGCCACCAAATGTAACACCCCAATTTCGTGATACGCAATGAATTCAAACTGGTGTTACTTCATGGCACAACAATATAATAATAGAAAACGATTTAATGGAGTCGTTTTAAAAGATTTATCATTCTATTTATATAAATATCGAGTTTACAAAAATGAGGTCCCAGCTGGTTCCATTGTTTACAAAATATATTAAATAGGTTTTCGAATGATAATAAAATTTATAGCCTTCTTGAAGATCCTTGCTCTTCCGTGCGCCCGACATTATGGACCCAAATACATGCTTAAACTGTCAACACAAAGGTTGAGTGAAATTCATAGAGTTTAGGAAATCACTTGAACACATAAGGTTTGTGTGGGTTACGTTGTTATACACCCATAATGTTTGTAGTGTGAGTTATAAATTCACACCAATGGTTTGACAACCAAAAGAGTTATTATTGCATTTGACGGCCGCCTCAAGTATATGATACTTGAGCCCGCTTTTGTTTGTTACGGTGCCTCAATACGTTGTGATACTTGAGCCCGCTTTTGTTTGATACTGGCCTCAATACGCTGTGATACTTGAGCCCGCTTTTGTTTGAAAGCAATGTGTTCGGTTTAAAATAAAGCATGTATCTCCCCAAGGGTTTGTAAAACAATTAAATAATAGAAAGTGGGGCTATGAACTCACGGTAATCGGAAAAGTTTAGAGTAATTATAAAAGTAAATGAAAATAGTTGAGCATGTATCTCCCCAAAGAGTTTGTAAAACAAGTATTAAAAGAGTAGGGCTATGACTCACCTTAGAGTAAATGATATCAAATGTATAATGAGGATGATGGATGTGCAGCGTGAACTTCTACGAGCAACCTAAAATAGAATGTTGCGACTTAGGTTTGGAATAATGTTTAGGAAAACATAAACCATCCTATATATGTCATCATGATGTAGTATTTGTATGTTTGTTTATAGAAATGGTTTTAGTTTGTATATCTCAGACTACCGCTCGGGCCATCATAATTCGAGGTCATGCAAGAACGTCGAGGAGCTAGGACACTTTAAATCGTAAACCAAGAATCGTCAAACGTTTTCCTCAAATGAACCCTCACATGAAGTTCCCTAGTGTTGTAGTGCTCAATACGTAAAACATGTATTTTGATTACTTGATTATGTTATATATTAAGAGTTTATAAATTCAATAAATAAACTAACAAGTTTATAAGTATTTAAATAAGTTTGAGTCTTATAAAGACTTACCTTAATATAGAATACTTGAGTATTATGGAAAAATAAAATATTAACGAGCTTGACGTAGAATTTGCAATCTTCAAAACCCACGGCTATTAGAAGATTATAACAACGCCTTCTTGAAAGCTCAAAGTATAATAGAAGATTATAACAACGCCTTTTGGAGACTTGAAGTTATTTGAAGATTATAACGACTCTTTCTTGAAAACTTCCAAGAACGAAGATCAAACGCTAGTTTTCTTCAAGAACACATGAATGTTCTTACAAGATCTATAAGAAATGCCTTTAGGTTTAGGACTTTAGATGTTAAGAAGGGGTGGTGCAAGAGAAATGAAGTGATTTAGCTTGGTATTTATAGGCTAGAGATTTAGGTTAACTATATATTGGGTTAAAACTAACCATGGTTAAATTACACATGTAAATGATCTAAAGGTAGCATGCTTAGGATTTTGACACCAAGGTGATGAATCCCTCCCAAATTTCGTTCATGATAAGGTAGGATGACTTATGTGGTTAGTTTTGGTATTATCTTGATTACGGAGTGAGTTTTGGTTAGCTAAACGCTAACCGAAGCCATAAAACGAAACCGGCATCGTAAAAATACGAAATTTGTAGGAATGATGAAACTCATCATTATACTCCATATAAAAATATAAAATGGGTGATAAGTCTCATTGGGTGCAAAACGCCGCTTAAAGTCGGAAATACGGTCAAAAACGCTGTAATTGCAGCTTATCGAAAAGAACGAAATTTCGTGGAAACGACCGTGAATTTATTTAGAGTAGACTAAAATTAGTCTAAAAGTGATATGAGATGTCAAATGTGGTTTTCGTCAGACGAGGATAACTTTACGCTTATTCGTGAAGTTTAAAAGTTACGCGATTTAAGCAAAATGTAGAACGATAAGGTTAATTCCTTTATGGTCAAAGGAGGAGGGAATATGTTTGACTTTTCCAAAATGTAAAAGTGTCAAAACATATTAGAAACACAAGGTGAATCGTTAAGTCCGGATGTAAGTAGAATTGTTTAAAACATAAGTTTAGTTTTGTTCATTACTGGGCTTATTTGGTAATATTAAAATAATATTTCTTAAAATTCTCAAATTAATCATGAAGGATCTAAAATTTATCCGATGCGAGGAAAATTATCGTGGTTGATTTTCGTTATGCGCGTGATGTTTAAACGGTGGACCGCCTAAAACGAAACTTTAAAACGATGTTTACTTAATAATTTTTTATGAAATGATCTAACGATGGTCGAACTCTCGTGTTATTACTAAAATAATTTATCTTACGAGAATGTGGATTAAAAATTTTACGAGATGAATAGTGAATTTGAATAGTAAAAGTGAATAGTAAATTTCGAAAATAAAAAGTAACCTAAAAGCGCGGGTGGTTACGCCTCACCCCTTAATGGGAATTCGTCCCGAATTCGTGGATGTGTTACCCGATGTTGAATTGTCTAGGAAATGTGGATGTATGCGCCAATTCTAATCTTTGTGTTCTCAAGTTTTTGGTCATAGAATGTATTATATACCATGTGGCTTAAGTTGATAACCTAAAGGGTTTTGTTAAAATCTTATAGAGTCCAATATACCTAAAGTTTGGCTATTCCCGATTCTCAAAACGAATCATATCTTATTATATCGAGGCTATCAATAAAACCTTAATTTATAACATGGAGTTTTGGTGATAGCGTGGCATGGAGCCTAATTTGTATTTGTATAGTTTCCTTAGTTGTTTCGTGGTGATCTCTAAACACCTTAGTCCAAAGACATGGTTAACTAACACATTCGCTCATATAGTGCCTCAAAATGGAATAGTTTTGTTGTTGTTAGGGTAACTATTGTTAATCAAAGGTGTAAGATATTGGTGATGTGAAATGGTATGTAATGGCGTGATAACTGCCGTTGTAAGGAAAGTCTTGCTAGTGGCAAGTGGTTTATCCAAACCATTTCCAAAGTTAATCATGTCTTAGGTGGTTTCGGATGAAAGATATATCGATAGTTTTTATGTCCGCTAGTGTTTGAAAGAAACGTGATATCGTGAAGTTTTACATACTTGAATTTCAATGGGGTTCAAATAATGATGTGATATGTTTGACGATTAGAAGAGTGTAGCGTACACTTACTATTATTCTTAGGTAGAGATGTCAAGTTTGTTTTAAAATCAAAAGTGAATTTTAAAGAAATATGGCGGAATGATATCCTTGAAACCTAATCAGGCTAGTACTTCTAAGAAATGACGAGAAGATTTGATGACTATCCCAAGATAGTAGTTCGGATTATCTCATGTATGAAAATTTCAAGAATGAAATTTGGTAGTATAAATAAGATGTTAAGATCTCGCTGAGTGGTAAGACACTATCGTGTCTCTAGATCTTTTTAATGAATTCTGGTGGTTTATCGAGTTTAAGTAGGAAATTAACCTGAATATAACCCTTGTATAACTGTTCTGAGTGTTTGAAAAATTTAAGTCGAACATAGTTAATCAGACCATGTTCCACTATCCCAAGGTTAAATATAGGTGATTAGGCTATATTTAGCCGAGGTTCGATAAATTTTCCAAATACCTAAATTAGGTATACTTGTGATATGTTCATAGCTTTTGAGAAAATATCCACAAAGCAAAGGCGATATCAAACCATTCAGTTGCAAGTCCTGGCCATAAAAGACTTGCAACCTATGTTTTCACATTCCATTGCATAGAAGATAGTATGGGTAGATACGTGTGGAAAAGAAAGGAAATCTTAAGTAATTATAAGATTCACGGACATTTAACAATGAAGGTTTTAAAATGTAATTTTAATGAATGTAGAAAGTTGTTGAACTTCACTTTTGTAGATGATGAATCTTTGTCTTTAGAAATCCCATTTCTTGTATTTCCATTAGGGAAATTAATAGACTGTGACGGGTTTCATGTAAAATGATATCATATAATATTTATAAGATAATTTTTAGAGACTATTGTATAACTTACAATATCTGAGGAGTAGTTGAGATCATTGTGCAACACACAATGTCTTGTGAAATGATGGAGAGATCATTGTTTAACTCACAATGTCTTAGAAATAGTTGAGACCATTATGTAACTCACAATGTCTAGGGAATAATAGAGACCATTGTGCAACTCACAATGTCAAGGAAATAATAGAGACCATTGTAGGATTTACGATTGCACGAGAATGTAATAGAGACCATCGTGTAGGATTACAAAGAACCGAGAATGTAATAGAGACCATCGAAGATTTACGATGTCTAAGAATGTAACACCCCAATTTCGTGATACGCAGCGGAATTCAAACCGGTGTTACTTCATGGCACAACAATATAACAATAGAAAACATACTCGATGGAGTCGTTTAAAAGATTTATCATTCGATTTATATAAATATCGAGTTTACAAAATAAGGTCCCAGTTGGTTCCATTGTTTACAAAATACATTAAATAGGTTTTCGAATGATAATAAAATTTATAGCCTTCTTGATCTAGTCCTTGCTCTTCCGTGCCGACTTCCGACATTATGGACACGAAATACATGCTTAAAACTCACAACACAAAGGTTGAGTGAAATTCATAGAGTTTAGGAAATCAGTTGAACACATAAGGTTTGTGTGGGTTACGTTGTTATACACCCATAATGTTTGTAGTGTGAGTTATAAATTCACACCAATGGTTTGACAACCAAAAGAGTTATTATTGCACGGTACGGCTGCCTCAAGTATATGATACTTGAGCCCGCTTTTGTTTGTTACGGCTGCCTCAATACGTTGTGATACTTGAGCCCGCTTTTGTTTGATACGGCTGCCTCAATACGTTGTGATACTTGAGCCCGCTTTTGTTTGAAAGCAATGTGTTCGGTTTAAAATAAAGCATGTATCTCCCCCAAGGGTTTGTAAAACAATTAAATAATAGAAAGTGGGGCTATGAACTCACGGTAATCAGTAAAAGTTTAGAGTAATTATAAAAGTAAATGAAAATAGTTGAGCATGTATCTCCCCCAAAGAGTTTGTAAAACAAGTATTAAAAGAGTAGGGCTATGACTCACCTTAGAGTAAATGATATCAAATGTATAATGAGGATGATGGATGTGCAGCGTGAACTTCTACGAGCAACCTAAAATAGAATGTTGCGACTTAGGTTTGGAATAATGTTTAGGAAAACATAAACCATCCTATATATGTCATCATGATGTAGTATTTGTATGTTTGTTTATAGAAATGGTTTTAGTTTGTATATCTCGTACTACCGTTCGGGCCATCATAATTCGTGAGGTCATGCAAGAAACGCTCGAGGATCTAGGACACTTTAAATCGTAAACCAAAGAACTCGTCAAACGCTTTTCCTCAAATGAACCCCTCACATGAAGTTCCCTAGTGTTGTAGTGCTCAATCGTAAAACATGTATTTTGATTACTTGATTATGTTATATATTAAGAGTTTATAAATTCAATAAATAAACTAACAAGTTTATAAGTATTTAAATAAGTTTGAGTCTTATAAAGACTTACCTTAATATAGAATAATCGGAGTATTATGGAAAATAAAATATTAACGGAGCTTCGACGAGAATTTGCAATCTTCGAAAACCCACGGCTATTAGAAGATTATAACAACGGCTTCTTGAAAGCTCAAAGTATAATAGAAGATTATAACAACGTCTTTTGGAGACTTGAAGTTATTTGAAGATTATAACGACTCTTTCTTGAAAACTTCCAAGAACGAAGATCAAACGCTAGTTTTCTTCAAGAACACATGAATGTTCTTACAAGATCTATAAGAAATGCCTTTAGGTTTAGGACTTTAGATGTTAAGAAGGGTGGTGCAAGAGAAATGAAGTGATTTAGCTTGGTATTTATAGGCTAGAGATTTAGGTTAACTATATATTGGGTTAAAACTAACCATGGTTAAATTACACATGTAAATGATCTAAAGGTAGCATGCTTAGGATTTTGACACCAAGGTGATGACTCCTCCCAAATTTCGCTCATGATAAGGTAGGATGACTTATGTGGTTAGTTTTGGTATTATCTTGATTACGGAGTGAGTTTTGGTTCCGTTAAACGCTAACCAAGCCATAAAACGAAACCGGTAACGTAAAATACGAATTTGTAGGAATGATGAAACTCATCATTATACTCCATATAAAAATATAAAATGGGTGATAAGTCTCATTGGTGCAAAACGCCGCTTAAAGCCGGAAATACGGGTCAAAAACGCGTAATTGCAGCTTATCGAAAAGAACGAAATTTCGTGAAACGACCGTGAATTTATTTAGAGTAGACTAAAATTAGTCTAAAAGTGATATGAGATGTCAAAATGTGGTTTTCGTCAGATTTAGGATAACTTTACGCTTATTCGTGAAGTTTAAAAGTTACGCGATTTAAGCAAAAATGTAGAACGATAAGGTTAATTCCTTTATGGTCAAGGAGGAGGGAATATGTTTGACTTTTCCAAAATGTAAAAGTGTCAAAAACATATTAGAAACACAAAGGTGAATCGTTAAGTCCGGATGTAAGTAGAATTGTTTAAAACATAAGTTTAGTTTTGTTCATTATTGGGCTTATTTGGTAATATTAAAAATAATATTTCTTAAAAATTCTCAAATTAATCATGAAGGATCTAAAATTTATCCGATGCGAGGAAAATTATCGTGGTTGATTTTCGTTATGCGCGTGATGTTTAAACGTGGACCGCCTAAAACGAAACTTTAAAACGATGTTTACTTAATAATTTTTATGAAAATGATCTAACGATGGTCGAACTCTCGTGTTATTACTAAAATAATTTATCTTACGAGAATGTGGATTAAAATTTTACGAGATGAATAGTGAATTTGAATAGTAAAAGTGAATAGTAAATTCGAAAATAAAAAGTAACCTAAAATGCGGTGGTTACACCAAAGGACCCTGAGCTACCTCACGCCTCCTCATCATCGATTCGTCTTCTCACTCTTCACCTCCACCATCCAAAAGAACAACCAGATCCACATCCAAATCAGAAGAAGCCAACGGACTCTTGGATATCTCGGGCAAAGACAAGGATTGTTAAAGTCACAAGCGGTCGGGAAGAAAGATGTGACCAATAAAAGTTAGATATACTCACGACAACATCAAACATCTTCATGACGAGATAGACAAGATGTCTAATGAAAGGAGTATATCCGAAGTTCATGCAATGTGATGTCCAAGGGGAACCGAACGAAATGATTAGGGCTATACTCACAAGTTCCTACCGACAATCGCTCACTCGGAGTTACAAGGAGATGTTTACAGATACTCTATCCAAATCTCATGAAATTAGTCAAGCAAACAATGCAATCCACTCCGTGACAATGACTATTAATCCAATGGAGCTGCAGTTCTCTCGATGCGAGTTGATTTCAAGCCGGTGCTACAAATGGGTAAGCGATCCGAACTTTCACCTCGATGAAGGTAAAGTATTCGAGGCATTACCGGAATATCAACTCAAAACTTCATGCAAGGAGCAAGTGAAGGCCTAAGCGCCCAAGAGACGATGATGATAAGGATAAAGATAAAGATAAAGAGCCTAAGCTCAAGACAATCGCGAATCATCCTCCATGCAACCTCCACCCCACAGGACTCCATCTCAACAACGATCTCCTCCACGCTCTTCTGCTGACAAACCTCAGGACTCTAAGTTACCACCTCAGACAGAGAAAACCGGTGATCATTTTGAATACACTGGTGGTGACGATGAGGAAGTCCCTGAGCCCCAACAACAACCCACCTCTCTCGCTTCATCAAAGAAACCAACATCCTCATCTAGGCCAAAGAAGAAGAAGAAGACGCCTAAGGCTGATGTCGTTTCATGGCTAGACGATGATGACACCGAATATGACTGGTTTTCCACACTTGTTGATGCTACTCCCGCCCTAACTGATGATCAAGATATGGTAGAAGGTCGAACATTGGAGCATGCTAAATTTCTTCAAGAAAAGTTTCGAATTGAGAAGATGACCAAGTCGAGTTAAACGCATCAAGAATGAAGCTTTTCAATTGCTCAAAGACGACTTGGAAAGTGCTATCAAGGTTGAATACCATCTTGATAACATAGTACGAGCCATGTCTAACAACATCGATTGGCTCAACCCTGAAGCGAACATTGACTTCACCAGAAAAGACAAAGCTCCATACTACACCGACTGGTCTAAACCTCTACCAACGATTGGCCAACCAGATCAACCTAAGATTCCATTCCGCTACTTCTTCAACAATGATTTGGAATTTCTTCTACACGGTAGCGATGGTTCAAAGAAATATGCTACATCACTTACACTTCCGTTCCCGGCAGCCATATACTCCAACTGCATAGCCATCGAAGAAAAGGCTACTCACATGTTTTCTAAGAGTGTGGAATAGTATGACATTGATGCAATGTATGGATTCACCATTGGTCGGAACGCCGAATCTACTACAAAAGTCGCTGTTGAAAGTCTCAACATGAAGTGCACCGTGATAAAGGGATCGTTCTCATTAAGCATGTAGCTCTTTCGTCTAAATGGGATTACACCTTTCTAAAGAATATCGTGGTCAAAAGACAAGACGAAAGGGACTATGAATTCGTGAAGCGGACTTTCGAACTTGTCTCTCAACGACATTGAAGATCCGTATCTTGCCAAGGTACAGGGAAGAATGAGACAATTCTCGATCGAAATTCAACGTGAATACATCAAGTCCTTGCTCATCTTCATCGAAGCATATTGATCCGTGAACGTGAAGAAGATTTACAACTTGTCGTTGAATCATATCGAACACGTGTCAACCTCACTGGACCTCGCCTAGAACTTCGACATCAACCATCTTCCACAATACACTCATCAAGAAACCATTTGAAGTAGTTTACCGTAGTGAACTACAACGCAATCGCTTGATGGCGTGTAGAGATCTTCATAAGTTTGGGATCACACATCAAGAAAGTCGTGGACGGCTTGGCTTATAGGTTGAAGGCGATACATGAAGGCATTGGGTCACCAAAGCGATGGAACTCTCGGAAAGATGGGATGTGAAGAGGATCATCACTCGTATTGATGAAAGGTTGTATGAAGGGACCGATTAAGAACTCGGAGAGCTTAGAGGTGGTCGTCCTGTGATTACTCTCACAGCTATCAATGCCCTATTCGCATTCCTCGGAAAGATTGATGGACTACCTCGCACTTTAACTGCTTCATTTTCATATTGATTTGGATGTGTGATTATTTAATGACTATGACTTGTGCACACATAACAAAGGTACAACCCGTTCTTGTAATGAAAGGACCCGTGGTACGCTTGATTGCCACAATCCTATAAAAGGAGCGAAAGCTTACTTTTGAGTAAAACTTATCAAAACTTTCATTTTCAAAGTTTTACTCAAAAGAACAAGTACTTCCCTTACATTTTTCAAAACCTCAAAAGTTAGTATTACTTGTTGAGGGGAGTATTTACTAAAATCTTTGTTCAAACAAAATGTTCTTCGTGGAAATCTTCCCACAAAACTCGAAATGGTCATATTTAATATCAAACGTTATCAAAATAACATTTATATGCCATTTTTGGGGAGAAAATTATTGTGATAAGAAATATGTTGATTTGCTACTTGAATCTTCGTGTGATAAGACTTAACCCATGAATTGACGAACTCGAATCATCATAAATCGAAAAGATTTGTCTTCCTAGACTTATCCGAGTAGATTGTACCTATTCGAGAAGCTCTTGATAGACATGAACTTTGATGGGCTTGACAACCTTTCGAGGTTTGTCCACACCTTCAAGATAGTTATTAGAGCTAGTTGTCACTTAAAAGTCGACAATGTAACTCTTTAACTATGCAACGAACCGTGTCTCGTGGGGGATTGTCTATCTTGAGTCGATCAATTCAAAAGTGCGCTCTTCTCTCACCGCATGATTGCCTAAACACTTAAGCACGTGTGGAGGGGAGTATTTACGCTAAAGATAAAACTCTCACAAAGGATACAAAATGTTTTTCATTCACAAACACTTTGAGAGATTTTCAAGAAAATGGTTTTGTGACAACATAGGTTAGTCATGGAGTTATAAGGTGACTAAGGTTAGGAATAATCGTCCTATGATCCGCCAGAGCCGGAGGATCTACCCAAGGACATCACAAATAGTTAGTACTTAGAAGTTCTTAGATATGATTATAAAAGGAGAAAATGAGAATCGGAGAAAGAAGGAGTTGAAGAATTAAAAGAAAAGCAAAGAAAATGGTGAAAAGAAATAGCCCTCTAGATTATGCAACTTAGGGCATACACGGGTTCAATTCATATACTCTGGTTGTCACTTAGTGACACCGGTATTGAAGATTAAAAGTCGTCATGGACCCAGTGACGCATGCACTAAACCTTCTTAACCACTCAAGTTTCTCTCAACAGAAGCTTGTTTCATTCTCAAAGGGAACCCTACGTAAACTATCGCCTTTCTCTTAGAGATTGCTGGTATTGAAGAAGGAGACCCTCTCCCTAGTCTTCGCTCAAGAAAACCAAAGTGCACTATTGAGTCTAGAGCCATGAGATTCATCAAAAGATCTCTTAGGTACACTTGACAAATCATCGCTTGTTGTTCAACAATAAGAACGCAAGTGATATATTATCGTGTCCTTCATAGATCTTAGCAACTGTCGAGAACATTTATGAGGGTTCACAATTGTGATCCTCATGATTGAATGGAAACTCCCGCGTGGTCAACATCAAACAAACCGACAAGCAGTCACTTGTAACTCCCGTGGATTACGCTTAGTGTGTCTCAAACGATCTACAGTCGTGAGGTGATGCTTCGGTGTACCTCAATGACTCATCTGAATCAGATGTACTTTGGTACATCGCGTTATCTCACTTGTGGGACTCCAGTCAGAACAACCTTTGTGAGAATTAGAGTTGTGTTTTCACACTATGTCATAACACTCTCGAAGTTCAAACTTGTAAGTGCCGGAATCCGCTTATCACTAACCATTCTTATGTTTACTTTATGGAAGATCCGGAGCGGATCGATCGTGCGATTTTTCACATGCTCATACCAACAAAATCACTAATGGAAGTTCTCTCAAAAGGCAAAACAAAGTCGAATGATTCTTCGTCAAAGTCAAAGAATCTTCAAAGTTTAAAGACTAAGAGAACTACATCAAGATCGAAATCCAACGTTAAAGAGCGTGTGAGCATGTTGAAGAAAGACGTGGAGACACCGGAGCAACGGCGGCACTGATGCGCATAAATAACAACATACTATCACTACCATCACAAAGAACAAAGATCAAAGAACAAAGTAAATATTGACGCCAAAGCGTAATACTTCAAAGGAAACAATTTCTACACCGGGAGATTGTTCGAATCAAGACACTTCTTCTCACAAGAAAGAAGAATGTCAAGACGTCAAACCTACTATTACATCAAGACCTACAATGTTTATCACTCTTTCATTCATCACCAACACTTAGGGGGAGATTGTTGGAATCACTCCTAAACCTTAATTCAAGTGTTAGTGATTCATATGTAATAGTTAGCTTAATATGGCCTTTATGTTTGTTATTAAGCTAAGGCTTATGTAGAAGGCCCATAAGCCTTGGCCCAAGCCCATAAGAAGGGAAGGAGTCTAGATGTGTTGCCCTAGCTCCTTGCCCTATAAATACCTCTTGTAAACCTTCTATTGAAGGTTGGTTGTTCACTTTACTTATTCACTCTACGCATAACATTTCTCCATTACTTAGTCGTGTGTTTGTATTGTGTTCATCCGATCACTCTTTCTATTTCTTATATTGATGCTTGTGTTACTAATAAGGAACCTAACATTTTAAATATCATAGTAAATTTGGAAGAGATTGAAGATTTTATAATAATGGTTAGAATGTTTCAATGTACAAAAATCAACTATTGTGTTATGTTAGTTTTGATTCACTCGAAAATCAAGTATATGTTTTAAATATCATACTAAATTTGTAAGAGATTGAATATTTTTATAATAGTCGTTAGAATGTTTCAATGTACAAAAATCAACTACTAATATTTAACAGACGTGCAAAATAACCCGAGGCGGGACAAATTATATTTAGCTTAAATCATGCCAATATTGGTTTTTAGTCAGGGTATTAGTCATTTGCATAGGAAAGCGTAGTTGTTTGATGATTTATAGCTCATTAGTTGAGCTAATAACGATTACGTGTTATACATGCAGTATGGGTAGGTGAATATCGATGTGCCTTTAGCTGATGCAAAAGCTGGGGGCGTTGAGGATATTGCAATGATATGAGAGTTGGTGAGTAAGAAGAATGGGATTTGCTCATATTGTCATAGAGAACACAGTGACGAAGCAACAAAGTTGATTTAATTTTAAGTATATATAATTATAAATATGCGTTTGTGGATTAAAATGCACTTATTTTTTAAAAGTTTGCGAGGGCTAGTGAATGCAAAGACAAATTATAATGATGTTTTAAGCTTGACGGGCTTTCGCTTTAGTAGACGCGAATAATGAGATTATTCGTCAATGAGACAATGAACAAGCTGCGTCTACCGATCGCATAATAGTCAATAAGGTATGCAGCTTATTAACTATTGAATTTTCAAAGTTTATGTTGATTTAATTGGTATTATGATAACAACAAATGGGGTATGATTTATTAAAGTTGACCAAACAACATAGGATGCAACTTGTTGTTTAAGCATTATTCATTTTAAAAACTTAGAGAATAACCTACCAAACTTCAAGAAAGAAATCTAGGAAAAAACTTGAAAAAAAAATTACTTGAACACTTGGTTTTAGGTATCAATATGCTTTCCACTATTATTGCTCTTCATAGTCGTTGCCGTAAGAGAACTCAATAAGTTCATAACTTGCATGATTGTTAGGATATATAACCTGCAACGGTTCCACATCTGCTACTATTGGTGGTGCTAACGACAATTCCAAATTGATGTTTTTTTTTTCTGTAGGTAGCTTTGAAAAACCGCCGTCTCAATTTTTTCGTGTTATTTGTAATTGCTAATTATGGATTTTCCTTTATCCGTCTTTTTTCTTCCTGCAGTTTTGTAATTATCTCTTGCATATTTTCATTAGTATTTGAATCACCATCCTTGCCCTATAATGAGAACAAATTTGGAAATCACAATATAGAAAACATATGAATGTGTACTATAAAAAGCATAGTTAGATGTTAATGTTTGTGACTTAAAATATGTATATATTAGCAAATAGGGAAAACCATTACTATAATATTGAAATCATTCTTTTATTTGGAAATATTGAAACTTGCAGATCAACGTTTTTCTCTTAAAATAGGTTTGTCGTATGAAATTCAGAATCAAAAGTTATGGTCAATTCATTGCTAACCTGAAAATAGTTAATCAACTTTTCTAAACTGAGGAGTTTTTGATATGGCCAACATTTAATTCCAACCGATCGACAATGCACTTTAAAAAGAGACGAACCATCATTAAAGTATTTTGCAGCTCGGTGTAAGGGAATATGAAAGTAGTGAGAGATGACCTCCTATTTGAATGACATAGGTTTAGATCACGATAGTTGATTTACGTATGATAATAAAGAAGTTGATATGTGTATGTTACTGAGAAAATTTGGTTTTTAAATGCCTCATCAAGCTTTTGAACTGACTTGAAGTTAATAAAGGATATGTAACTCCTAATCAACCATAAAATCAATTTATTATATATTTATGTAAACATTTGTGCATATTATTAATATTGTCTGCAATAATAGCACTTGATGAGTATGCAGTTAGGTTTTCAGGTTATTTCATAAGTCAGAAAACAATGCTCTATGAATAATTATTGGTGGTCAAAATTTATTATGTGTCTTTTAACATGGGAATACAGTTAATGGACGCCTGTTAAGAATTGGATCAATATTATAAAGCTTAGGAGTGTTTGTGGCAAATAATCAAGTAATAATAAATAAATGTGTTGAACTATGCATAGGTGTTGGCGTTCAAATTTTATTATATGTATCTGAATATGGAAACAAAAATAATGTATATCTAATATAAAATGTACCAGTTTATTATATTTAATATTTGAACATTACATAAATATGCTAAGATAGGTTACTGAAAGCTTCTTTGAAAACAATGTTACGTGTGCGAAGGCTTAAGTCTAGGGTCTTTGTCTTCAATCATTAGTATCTTAAGGCCGTCGAGTGGTAACTCTAGATAGCGCCACATCAAGTTGTCCATGTGTGAACACGGGTAGGCAAATAGAGGCCAACGTAAGTAAGTGATTGGCCCGACTTTTGTTGATAGTCATCGCATAACATGCCCTTACAGGAATTGTCGCCGCTTTAGGATAAATGGCCATCCGGATCGTGTTGATGTTAGATAATCCGTGTATAATGACGTTGTCTCCTATATTTGAACTCGTAAGGATCTTTGCGTGAATAACAAATTGGCCTAAATCATGATGAGAAATCTTGTTCTATTACACGACCTTTGCTTGGATTGATGTTACGCAATATCATAATGGGTAGTTCCTTTTTAATTGAAGTTCATGGAGCATCCCGGAAAATTTAAGGAATTTAGAAATTCAATCGGGCACATGTCATGTTGATCTAGGTTGTCAGTAGATGCCTTGCAACTCCATCTCGCTATTGTATGTAACAAAGTCCCCGTTAATTGTTTAAACATATAGTCATTGATAATATCAAGATCATCATTCCGAGGAGTTAGTATTGCCCTTTCTTTGAGATACACATCATCGGATGTCTTGTTGTAAAATCGGGGTATGTCTCACCTACAATCTTCTCGATAGGACAATCCCATGATTCGATTAGGAAACTTTCGTGAATGTCGATCCAAGATGGCTAGTCCTCATCTTCTTTGCATTTTGCTAGCAAATTGCCATCCCCACACCAATACCCATTTATTGAAATCTCGCCGAGTATCAAGCGGTCCATTTTCACTATACTCATTGACACGCATACTCCGTGTAAGGGTAAATACCTTGCAATGCTTCCACAATTCGATTGGTTTATACATGATTGAACAATGACCGCCCGCTGCTTTTGGTATAATGGCAAAGACTTGACGAAAGTCGCCTCCTAGCAAGACCGTCACGCCCAAATATTCGATCTCATCACAAGGTCATGATATCCTAAGATATCTCTCGTCTTGTCCAATGCCTCAAAAGCATATTTTTGAGTCATTGGAGCTTCATCCCGATAATTAGTGATCATGCTAAACCGTCAAGTCTAATCACACAAGTCGCCACTTGTGAATGGCCAACCGTAATGAGACTTAAAAGCGCTAAGCACAAATGCAATGAAGTCCCGGAGAATATAGTGAATTCCGGTCGTTATGTCCCACGGAGACTCAATGGTGTGTCAAAACAAACTCGGATGATAGAGTGATCACTAAGGATAGTGATCGAGAAGGTTTAGATTAAGAAATTACACTACCGATTGATTGGAATGGAATGGAATACGAATTGGAAAGCACAAAGAATCGATGAAAGAAACGTAAACGTAAGTTTAAAACTACGATATCGTACAAAATAAAAAGTGAAATCTAAGAAATAAAAGACCTAAAAATATGAAAATAACATTTTGGAATCCTAAAATAAAAGAAAATTATTAGAAAAGAAAATTATTTTATAACTATTTAATTAATTATTATTAATTAAAACTCTTTAACTATTTAATAAATACTCTAAAATAGAAGAAAATACAAAATAAGGCTAGAAAAATAAAACTATGATTGAGAAAAACCTAAAATATTATAAAACTAATTTTAAAACTAAAAATATATTTTTCACACTTTTTATCTAATTATTACTAATTAATTATTATTTAAAATACACTTAAATACTAGAAAATATAAAATAAACTTGGAAAAATAAAATTTTAACTTGGAAAAATCTAAAATATGATAACACTAATTTTAAAACTGAAAAGATATTTTTTATGCTTTTTAATTATTTATTACTAATTAATTACTATTTTTAACTATTTAAAATTATAATAAATACTAAAAGATAGAGAAAATATGAAACTTTTTCTAAAAATACTATATGATGACAGAAAACTAACAAAAGTATAAAACAGGATTTGCTTATTAATAAGCTAAAAGAAAAATCAAAAAGCTAAAACCTATTAAATAAACACTATCACTATTTTTATATTGATGTTTTTCTAGATTTTCTTTTGAAAACTACTTAACTACTTGATATTATGAAACTTTTATGAAAACACAAATTTTACAAATCACAAATAAGCAGTTTGATTAGCTTATGATCCCAACAGTTATGTTTATGAGCTTATTATGATGAAATAAACTCAAACAAGCTCAACAGCTGAAACAAAAGCTCAAATAAGATGCAAACAAGCTATATGAACTGAAATGAAGTTAAAAGATACAGATAAGCACATTGAAAAGCTAGGAAAAGCGAGATAAGCTCTAATGATCAACACGAAATGGACAAAGTATAAGCTAATAGCGACCTACCAAACAAGCTTCAAAATGAAAAACAAGGCTTGAGACCTCAAGATGGCTTGGTTGGCTACTCAAAGAACCAAGTATCACAATCTAAGACCAAAATTAAGCTCAGCAAGCTTTTCAAAATGGTGCCATTCAACATGCATGTGGCACTTTTTCGAGCAGTATCCACAAAAGCTAGAAAATAAGCACTTAAAGTTGATTCCAAGAGATCTAGTATTTTTATATTTTTGTTTAGCAACTAGACTTTAATACCCTAAGAGCTTTTAAGCTAAAACTTATTATTAAGCACACAGTAAAAATATCTATTTTATTCAAAAACGACCCATATGAAAATTTTGACTTTTCTTAAAAACAAAGAAGTTGACTAAGATGAACTTTTGATCTGATTTTAAGCACTGAATATGTTGTATTAAGGTTTGTTAAGACTAAATTGAGCAACACTAACAACTTTCTAACACAAAATCATGATCATGGAACCTAAAATTCCAACAGTGAACACACAATATTTGATCCAAAGGTATTTTGACTTTTGAGCTTATGAACACTGGTTTTCTTGGTTGATATGAGATATTAGGACTAAGTTAAACACAGAACAACCAAAAGCTATAACACAAACACTCTAAATCACAGATAAACAAGCTAATGCAAACACCCCTTTATGAGACTTGTTTGGGAGATTTTCAAAGCTAAACAAAGATTAAAACCATTAGCTTGATTTCGGACCTTATATAATCACTTATTAAGACTAATTAAGCATTAAACAACAACCATTACAACATAAAACTCGAAATGACCATGATGCAATTTTAAGCATAAAAGGAAATTTTATAAACTTCAAATTAAAAAGTACAACCAACTTATTTCAATGATCAACTACACTTAACTATAACTAATTAACACAAATAAATGTAAATTTAAGCCTATGAACAATTATAACAAGAAATGTCAAGATGATCAAAAGTGCTTACAAATGCTTATCCAAGTGAAAACAAAGAACTAGGAACCAAGAACAATCCTAAAGGCTTACCACTAAGCCACCAACCCAAGGCCATCCATAATCTACCTGCTCCAAATTGTGAATGCCATTTCAACCGATTTTGAATTTTTCACTAATTATTTGGTATTTTTGTGATTTTTCTGTTTTGATTCTAAACTGACTTTTAGTGTATCTAATAGCTTTTAGAAGCTATATAGAGCTACATGACCTATTTCACCAAAGCAACAAATAAAACAACATTTGATCATATGAGATTTTTAGCATGAAATTTGCATAAACTTTAAATAGAACTTGATAATGAAATTAAGGATTAGAAAAGATTCAAATACACTTTTATAGCTTAAACAAAGTACTGGAAAGATTAAAAATACACTGGAAATTTGAAAATGACTAAAACGACATAAAAACTTAAATTTTACACTAGATGATTTGATACAATGCATCTCAGCTCCACTTTATAGACTTTTATCACTCAATCTTGACCTCTGAATCTTTCCCACCATATCTGAGCCATTGGATCATTGAAATGCATCAAAACCGTCCACTTGTGTTTTTGGCGCCAATTTCTTCAAAGCAGGTTTTGATCATTAATTGGGGTGGGTTTGAGTCAATTAAGAGAGTTTGGGTGTTAGTGGAGGTGGAGGGGACAAGGTAAGGTGAGGGGTGGAGAAAAAATGGGAAAACCATGACTGGTTTTGGGATATCGAGTGGAGAGGAGGTCTCACATGGTAGTGGTTTTAGCGTTTGGGAGTGGATTTGACTTTCTTTGACCGGGGCAATAATACTAACGGGGTTGGGCTTGGATTGGGCCAAGGGATTATGGATTGGATTTGGATTGATATAACAAAAGGGCCGGATTGGTTTAATAGTATACAAGGACCAAATATGCAAATTATCCAAACCTCAAGGACTGAAAGTGCCACATTTCCAAACTTATCATAAGGACTAAACTTGCCATAAATGAATAGTACATGGACTACTTTGCATAAAATTCCATTTTAAAATGTCCAAGGACTATATTTGCAATTTTTCAAAGTTTAGGGACCTTTCTTGCCAATTGACCAAAGAATCATTCAAGGATCATTTAAACAAATTAGAATATTTCGTGGACCTTGAATGATAAAATTCCACATTTTTGAATTCCGTGGACTAGGTTTGACAACTTTTAAAACTTGGGGACTAAAGCGCCAATTTTGAAAACTTGAATCATTTTTCATCGATTTTGATATTTTGCATTTAAAACACATAAAACATCGATTTGTGATATTTTGATCATTTTGATGTGTTTCGAGTGTTTTCGATGATTTTGCGCTTAGATTGTACAAAATGATGAGTATTTAGACACTCATCAATCCCCACACCGAGATATTGCTAGTCCCTAGAAATGATTTGAGAAAACTTAATGGATTTGAAAACTCTTTACCAAAAGCCATCACTACGGAGTAGCCAAATGTTTTAGTTCAAGTAAGAACTATGGTACATCGATAACCATCGATTTATTGGCAAATCATAAACCATATAACGGATTTGATGTGTCTTTACCGGCCGCTTGCTCGGACTAGCCAACTCTTAGATAAATTATCGAATTATCTTTGGTGAGCCGATTACCAATTATGGATTTTCCATCGCTTTACCACAAGCCATAAACTTGCGGGCTAGCCAACTCTTCACTTTTTAGGATATGGTGAGTTGAGAACCATACAATTTTGGGCAAATTGCAAGCCATATAAACGGATTTGATATATCTTTACCAAGAGCCGTTTGCTCTGGATTAGCTAATCCTTTTGTCTTCTGCACATGGCGGATCGATAACTGTCGAGTAAGTGTAGAACACTTACTAAAAAAAAAATTTTTTTGGCCAAAACGGGAATTGGTATAATTATATGATAAAATTATGAGATTCCCCCACACCGAGAAATGAATATTGCCCTCAATATTCAAAGTACCGCGGTTATGCCGAAACCGAAACGTAAAAGGGAAATACTACGCCATTATTTAGAAAGATTTTTTTTTTTTTTTTTAGAACATGATTTTATATACAACAGATGGGAAACTCCCCACACTAGGGTGGTAGAAAGAGGTAAGAAGACAAAATATGGTGAAAACCCATATGGTGCGTGCTAATGTTTTGATTACCGAGTCACTAGCTTGACTCGATCCCGCATTCATTGGTTCATGGGGAAAGTTACGTGGAAAACCAATCTCAATCGGACTTTCATTCACGTGTTAATAAACACATGAACATCGAAAGTTCCACTCCGACGAGATACAACCGGTATTTTTAATAGTAGAAACTATAAAGAATAATACTGGGGTCAAAGATGGTGTCCTCATTCCGAAAGAGAAAAGGGAAAGAGCAACCACACCATTTGTGAAGAATGGAATAAATATGTGCATTACAATGCATGTCCATTCCTCATCGAAAGAAGTAAATCACCATTTTGACATTTTAAGCTTATATTTGAAGCTTTTATGGTGATTATCAAAGGAATTTCCGGAGGTAGGTTTGGGGACGATTCTTCGCTTAATAAACTTTCAAGAAAAAGGATGTCCCCTACGAATCCAAGTAAGAATCATCAACCTCTGTTGGGATTGACTCATCACTTAGAAAAGCATCGACTTCATTCCAAAATTATCATCTTCCTCATCCGGTGAGAGAAGGAATGGAAAAGTCGGAAACAATTGGATCCGGAGATGAAATGGATGATGGATCTTTTGAAGAGTTCAGTTTCACCTACGAGTTAACAAAATCAATACGATAAAGCGATTCGGAGGTGGGACAAGTGGTGTGCTCTTAGAGCTAGAAATTTCCACCACTTCCGATAAAGTCTCCGATTCTAGATCATCATCATCAAGAATACTCATGACTCCTTGGTACAACTTTCAAACCATTTGTTTGAACCAGGGTTGATTTTAGAGCTTTTAGCTCAAGACGCTTTTGGTGACTCCTCTTAACTGTGAAATTAGAGAGTGTTGCATCGATTCTTTTAGATTTTTGATCGATTGTGGCAACACTATGTTTGTTCGAGGTTTGGAGTTCGTTGATATTAAACGTGAGTTCTTCGTTATCAACCCGTATAGTCAACTCTTCCGAAATACATCAATCGAGCACGGCTCGCTCTCAAGAAAGCTCTCCCAAGATGAGGGAACTCTAGGATCTGCATCAAAGTTTACTACAACAAAGTCGGTGGGAAAATGAAACTTCCCTACCTTTACCACGACATCCTCGGCTATTCCAAGTGGACGAGTTGTTATACATCCGCTAGCTCGAGAGTCATACAAGTAGGAGTAAGTTCGGGAGAGAAAGTTTCTTCCATCTTGAGAGTGGCATGAGGTTAATGCTTAGCGCCAAGATCGGCCAAGGCGGAGCATTGAACCATCCCCAAGAAATCACATGGGATTAAAACTTGCTGTGGTCTTCAAGCTTTTCGAAGCTTTTAAGAAGGACCACTGAGCATTGCTCATTGAGAGGGTTTTAGCCATTTCGGATAACTTATCTTTGTTGCTTAGTAACCCTTTAAGAGTGGATGCAAATTTGGGCATTAGAACGAGAGCATCAACGAAGCTTATATCAAAGTGCGCTTCATTGAAAATTTGAAAAAATTTCCATTTGCTCTTTGGTTTTGTCTTTAAGCTTCTCATCATGCATTCTTGATGGGTAAGGAAGAGAAGATTTGGATTTTGTTTCTCAACAGAGCTACGGAGGTTCAAAAACAACTCCTTGATTTGACTTGGGTTTCGGACAACTTGAGGTTGGACTACCGAAGGTAGGGCGTGTCTTGATGCCGTGGGCTTGAATAATGCACCTTGTCCGTTGTTTCCTTGGTAACTTGACTCATTGCCACAGTGGAGGAGGCATTGGAGTCGTAGGTCCATTGTGTGTCGGAGGTTCACTTCCACTACCTTTGGGAGAGAAGAAGAAGAGGTAGGAACAGAGGGTCCAAGATATGAAACACCACTGGTTGTGATCGCCTTTGCATCGCCCCTCGGGTTAGCGATCGTGTTGCTCGGAAGTTTTCACGAGCCCGAGGGTTGATCATTTAAAGACTTAAGATCGACAATCGACCGACCAACAACCTGCTTCATTTCATCTTGGGATTTCATGAACTGCTTGAGAACTCATCGATGATGGTCCTGGAGGAATAATGGCGGGAGGAGCTGGAGGGATAATTTGAGGTCGTATGTTTTGATTATGACCAAAATTCCCTTGATTAGGATTCATATTCCCATGAAATTGATTCCCTCGATTGAAATTGTTTTGATTAAGGTTCCCTTGATGTTGGAAACCTTGATTGGGTCCAGGATAGAAATTACCTTGGTTTTGATAACCTTGGTTCATTCTAGGTTGGTTTTGATTCCGGTTTTGCATGTTGTGATTCTGGTTAAAACCGGGTGGTGCCTGATTAGTGTTAGCACGGTAGTGTGGTTCATTTTGAGGACGGTATTGATTACCTCCTTGCTGTGAACTACCGGCTAGAGCATTGGCTTCAAATGGACTACCATCGGTGGCAGTACAATTGTAGTAAGCATGAGGACCACCACAAGTAACACAACTCTCGACTTTCTTCACTTCACCATGTGTTGGTGTCCGAGTGAAGGTCACTTTCTTCAGTTAGCAAGAACCAAAGCTTGAACAATATCGTGAGTTTGTCAATCTTAGCATCGGTGCTAGATGTACTCACGGGGATGAAGAAGAAGAAGGTCCAAGATGAGGCCGATATGTCTTTGCTCGAAAGGACGGACTTGAGATTTGTTCTCAATGATTTGCAAGGCTTCTTTGGTGGTCTTGCTCGAAATTACCTCCGCAGAGGCATTCAAAGAGTCTTGATTGGTCCGATTGAGACCATTATAGAAAGTATCCATTTGCATTAACTCGGTAAAACCGTGATGCGGACACTTGAAGCAACTCTTTATAACGATCCCATGCCTCCCGAATGATTCATCAAATCTACGAGAAAATTTCATTATCTCATTCTTGAGACTTGTAGTTCGGGATGGAGGATAGAACTAGATTAACGAACTTGGTGACAAGATCTTCCCATGTCTCAATAGAGCGAGGGGTTGTTTCTCGAAGCCAATTCGGGCTTGCCCTAGAGAAAATGGGAACAAAGAAGCTTGATAGCTTCATGTGGGACATTCTTGTACTTGATGGTAGATGCAATCTTGTTAAACCATCGAATGTGTGCATGAGGATCATCCCGCTCAAAACCATAGAATTGGCTTTGGGTTACTAGATTAAGCAACCCGGTTTTGAGCTCAAAGGTGTCACCACGATGGTTGGGACAACAATGGCATCTCCGTAACCCTCGATGGGTGCTTGGAGAAGCTCATTCATAGGTTTGTCTTCGCCATTTCGGCGGTGAGGTGGTGGTGGTAGACGTTCCTCGATCACGGTGAAGGAGCCGAACGTCCTCTACGTCTACGAGGAATCTTTCCAAGTTCGTAAAGTGGACTTGTAGAACCGGAAGAACGAGTGCGCATTCACTAAGTATAAAAATCAATTTTCAAAACAAATGAGGCAAAGCGACAAGTGAACTTAACCAATAATCACAAATGAAATGGCTTCTTTGAAAAAGGTACACCAAATCACAAGTGAAACAAAGGCAAGTTTTAAATCGATGTTCGAGAACTTATTATGGTCGCACCCCGCTTAGGTAGTGCCTTTGCCTTGATTTGCGGTGGTTGATTTTATGTATAAATTAAGTACCACCGAAAAGACGTAGGTAAGATTTGTGCAAAGGGTTCAAAACTTTTGGACAATATTTTTGGTATCGTCCGCTTAACCAAATCGTATTTCTTTAAGAATCACCTTAAAAGAAACACAAGCTAGAAAACGTAACGATTGTTTTGTTGTTTTATATTTTTTGGTGTTTTTAACACTTTAGGAAAAGTGCTAATGAACTTTTGAGATTCTTATAACTTTACAAAAAC
>CM040243.1:251750775-251774750 GCA_022545495.1 Chrysanthemum lavandulifolium | reverse complement strand
TCATTTAATAACATTATTGAGTTGTCTGGCAAACACTCTGTTGGGGCATACATTATGAACAGATCTAGTTTCGGTGTCATGGACTTATAGCAATTGTAACATTTTATGTGACATGATTGTCATACCTTAACATTTTATGTGATATGATTGTCATACCTGTAACATTTTTATGTGACATGATTGTCATACGATCTATACTTGCGTGAGTCGTATAAAACATTTACCAAACCTATGATTTCTCACCAACATTATTGTTGACCGTTTTAGCAATGTATTTTCAGGTAACTAAGGCATACTCATCATGGCATGGTTAAGGAACCCCTTTTGAGTCGCGGCGTCGACTTACATCATTGTACATTATGGCACTTTCTTTCAAAACCATCGTTTGGACTTGTAATATATTTATATTTCCACAAACTTTATAAACTTTTGGGACCTATACTTTGTAAACTCGATTGTTTTATTAAATCAAGCGATGTTCTTTTCAAACGACACTTTAGGTCGTTCAATATAACTTGTGATTGTGATGCTATGACGGATCAATCCCGAGAATTCCATTCACGCAAAGCAGTAAATTGGGGTGTGACAAATTCTATCCACCTTCCAAAACCACGAGTCTTAAAATGAAATCATCAAGTTCACCGAAGTTTGATGAACCCGATGAATCGTGGGATCGTTTTAAGGAATTGCTTGCAAATGTCCTCACCACGGTTTCTCCGAGTTGATGCAACTCGATACTTTCTACAATGGAGTGAGTCAATCGATCAAGATTCTCTCAATTTCTCCGTGGAGAAATTTCCTAAACAAAAGCATCAAAAAGCTTTAGCGATCATCGAAAACAAGTCTAAAGTCCGCCTTGCCGAAGCAAGCTGTTGTTTCCCAAGTCGTTGTTGGTCCTTCTTCTTCTTCATCGCCGTGAGTTAGTCAGCACCGATGCTAAGATTGATAAACTCACGGAAGCTATTCAAGCTTTGGTTCTCTCCAACCGAAGAAAGTCTCTTTTCCACAAACTTCACCTCCTGCTGAAGTTAAGAAAGTGGAAGTCTGTATTACCCGTGGTGGCCCCATGCTTATTATAAGCGTATGGCCACCGATGGTAACCCTTTGAAGCCAATCTTTGTGGCGGGATGTCTAATCAAGGAGGCAATCAATATCGTGCTCTGTGGGCCGAACCACCGTCTAACCATCGCCTCGACCTCCGGTTTCAATCAAAACCGTAATCAAAATCAAAATAGACCAAACCAAGGTTTCCAAAACCAAGGTAATTTCGGTCAAACAACGGTTTTCAAAATCGTAATCAAAATTTCCAACATCAAGGAAATTTCAATAGAAACCAGTCGAGAATTTCAACCTGTGGTATTTTCATGGCAATAACCAAGGAAATTTTCAGAATCAAGGCCCTAATCCTAACAATAGAGGCGAATTTTCTGTCAAACTCAAGCCATTGTTCCAACTGGACCATCATCGATGAGTTGTTGAAACAATTCATGAAATCAAGAGGAAATGAATCGGTTGTTGGTGAGCCGATTTCGACATTGAGAAGTCTTTAAATGATCGACCCTCGGGCTCGGTACTTTACCTAGCAACACGATCGCTAATCCGAGGCGATGCAAAGGCGATCACAACCCAAGTGGTGTTTCATATCTTTGGACTGCTATTCCTACTCTTCTTCTTCTTCTCTCCCAAAGGTAGTGGAAAGTGAACCTCCGACACACAATGGACCTATGACTCCAATGCCTCCTCCACTGTGGCAATAAGTCAAGTTACCAAGGAAACAACGGACAAGGTGCATTATTCAAGCCCACGGTACCGCACACGTCCCACCTTCTAGTCCAACCTCAAGTTGTCCAGAAACCAAGTCAAATCAAGGAGTTGTTTTGAACCTCCTGTAGCTCTGTTGAGAATCAATCCAAATCTTCTATTCCTTACCCTCACGTTTACATGAGCAAAAGCTCATGAGAAAGCTAGTCATCGGATGGAAAAATTCTTTCAAATTTTCCAAGAGCTACACTTTGACATAAGCCGCGGATGCTATCATGTTGATGCCCAAGTTTGCATCTACTACAAACACATGTTGAGCAACAAGGAAAAGTTGTTTGAAATGGCTAAGACTCCTTTGAATGAGAATTACTCGTAGTCTTGTTAAAAAGCTTCCCAGAAGCTAGGAGATCCCGGAAAATTTCTTCTTCCTTGTGTTTTTCACAGGATGATTGAATGCTTTGCCCTCGCCGATCTTGGTGCAAGCATCAATCGATGCAGATTCGATGTGGAAGAAACTTTCTCTTGGAACTTATTCCTACACGCATGACTCTTGAGCTTGCGGATCGTTCTATCTCGTCCTCTTGGCATAGCCGAGGATGTATTTGTGAAAGTAGGAAAGTTCCATTTCCGGTGATTTTGTGGTTGTTGATTTCGATGCCGATCATCGGGTTCCTCTTATTGTTGGTCGAGGATTCACGAGGACGGGCCGTGCTCTTATTGATGTATTTGAGCAAGAGATCACTTTGCGTGTGGGTAATGAAGTCGTTACCTTTAACCTCGATCAAACTTCAAGGTACTCCTCAATTACGATCTTGAATCGGTTAATCGAGTCGATTTAATTGATATTGCTTGAGGAGTACTCAAGAGTTTCTTGGTTATCTTCATAATTCCGTGGTGGGATTCCACCACATCTTCTCAACCTATCATTGCCGACTCTTCCCCTCTCACTCCGTTTGAGGAGGTGACTTCTTTGGAAGAGATCGATGAATTTCTTTCTCTCGATGAATCAATTCCGCTGGAATTGATGGTGTGTATGATTCGGAGGGATATTCTTTATCTTGAGCAATTGCTTAATGAAGATCCATTACCTTCACTCCTCCCGAAGAAATCACGATTGAGGAAATCAAATCGGTACAATCTTCTCTTGAAGAATTTCGAGGTTGAACTTAAGGACCTACCTCCTCATCTTGAGTATGCATTCTTGGAGGTGATGATAAATTACCGTCATAATTGCTAAAGACTTGACCGAGGAGGAGAAAACTGCTCTCATAAAGGTCTTGAAGTCACACAAGCAAGCAATTGCTTGGAAACTCTCCGACATTAAGGGTATCAACCACGAATTTTGTACTCACAAAATCTTAATGGAGGATGACTTCAAACCAGCGATACAACATCGAGAAGGGTGAATCCTAAGATTCATGAGGTTATCAAACAAGAGGTTCTCAAACTTCTTGATGCGGTTTGATTTACCCGATCTCGATAGTCCTTGGTTAGCCCAATTCATTGCGTCCAAAAAGGGTGGCATTCTTGTTGTCACGAATGAAAGAAAGCGAGTTAATTCCAACTCGATTGGTTACGGGATGGCGTGTGTGTATTGACTATCGCAAGTTAAACGAAGCCACCAGAAGACCATTTTCCTCACCCTTCATGGACGGAGGCTTGAGAGATTAGCGAGGGCAGTACTATTGTTTCCTTGATGGTTTCTCGGTTACTTTCAGATCCCCATTGATCCGCCGGATCAAGAAAACCACATTCACGCCCATACGGGACGTTTGCCTATAGGCGTATGCCTTTTCGCTTATGTAATGCTCACAGCACGTTCCAACGATGTATGATGGCCATTTTCCATGACATGATCGGAAACTATGGAGGTGTTTATGGATGACTTCTCGGTCATTGGGGACTCATTTCATACATGTCTCTCCCATTTAGACAAAATGTTAAAGCGGTGTGAAGACACCAATCTATGTCTCGAAGCGGGAGAAGAGCCACTTTATGGTCAAAGAAGGCATAGTCCTTGGCCATAAGATTTCCAAGAATGGGATTGAGGTAGATAGAGCAAAGTTGATGTTATTGCCAAATTGCCGCATCCTACTACCGTCAAAGGTATTAGGAGTTTTCTAGGTCATGCGGGTTTTATCGTAGATTCATTCAAGATTTCTCTAAAATCGCTCGCCTATGACCCATCTTCTCGAAAAAGATGCTCCTTTTATCTTTTCTCCTGAGTGCATCGAAGCTTTTGAAACACTTAAGAAAAAGCTACGGAAGCACCCATTCTAGTTGCCCCATTGGGATTTACCCTTTGAGCTCATGTGCGATGCAAGTGATTTTGCAATCGGTGCGGTCTTGGGGCAACGCATAAAACCAAACACTTTCAGCCAATCCACTACGCAAGCAAAACTATGATTGAAGCTCGGACCCATTACACCACTACTGAAAAAGAATTATTATGTGGTGTATGCGTTTGAGAAGTTTCGACCATATCTTATATTGACCAAATGCGTAGTGTATACGGATCACTCGCCCTCAAATATCTCTTTGCAAAACAAGATGCAAAGCCGAGATTGCTCGTTGGGTTCTCCTCCTACAAGAATTTGATATCATTATTCGTGATAAAAGGAGCCGAGAACACGTGCGATCATCTGTCGATTAGAGAACCTCACCAAAATGTGTTCGAGAAAAGGAAATAAATGAAACATTTCCTCTCGAAACACTCAATATGGTTTCTTTTGTGGAGACTCTTCTACCCCATGGTTTCTTGACTTTGCAAATTACCATGCGGGTAACTTTGTTATGAAAGGATGTCGTCCCAACGGAAAATAAATTCTTTAAAGATGTGAAACATTATTTACGGACGACCCTACTTGTTTAAAATCTGCGGATCAAGTCATCGAGCGATGTGTATATGGTCGGAAGCCATTGAAATTCTTAAGGCTTGCCATTCGGACCTCTTGGGGACATCATAGCCCCAACTACACCGCCAAGAAGGTGTTTGATTCCGATTCTATTGGCCCATATCTACAAGGATGCCCATGAATTTGTCAAAACTGTGACGCTTGTCAGCGTCACGGAATATCTCAAAAAGGAATGAAATGCCATAAACGCCATTCAGTGTGTGAGATTTTGACATCCGGGCATCGACTTTATGGGCCATTTCCTTCTTCCGTGGTAACAAATACATACTCGTGGCGTTGACTACTTGTCAAAATGGGTTGAAGCTAAAGCTTTACCCACCAACGATGCCCAGTTGTTGTGAAATTCTTGAAATCCTTATTTGCTAGGTTTGGAACTCCACGAGCCATAATCGTGATCGTGGTACGCATTTTCGCAATGACCAATTTGCAAGGGTCATGCAAAAGTATGGTGTAACTCACCGTACCTCATCTGCGTACCACCCCAAACAAGTGGGCAAGTGGAAGTTTCTAACCGGGATAAAGAATTGCGGAGAGGACGGTTGGCGAAAACCGTGCCTCTTGGTCGGATAAGCTAGATGATGCACTACGGGCCTTCCGTGCGACTTACAAAACACCCATCGGTGCACTCCATACAAGCTGGTGTACGGGAAGGCATGTCATCTACCGGTTGAGCTCGAGCACAAGGCATCCGGGCCTTGAAGCATGCTAATTTCGATATTCAGACGGTGGTGATCATCGGAAAGTTCAAATGAATGAATTAAATGAACTCCGTGATCAAGCTTACGAGAACTCTTTGATCTACAAACAAAAGACAAAGAAGATTCATGACTCAAAATCAAAACCGCGTTTTCAGCGTCGGTGATCGAGTCCTTCTTTCAATTCAAGATTGAAGATTTTCTCGGGAAAATTAAAATCCGATGGTGCGGTCCATTTACTATCGCTAAGGTTTATCCTTATGGCACCATTGAGTTATCTCAACCCGATGGTCCTAATTTTAAAGTGAATGGTCATCGAGTGAAGCATTACTTTGGAGAGGACATTCCATCCATGGTTGTCCCGGACTTACAAAATTTCCCCATGAACCAATGAATGCGGGGATCGAGTCAAGCTAGCGACTCGGTAATCAAAACAATAGCATGCCATATGGGTTGTCACCCATATTTCGAAATGTCTTAAGTTTGTTACGGTTAGCCATTCACAAGTGGCTAGCTTGTGTGACAAAACTTGCGGTTTAGCTTCTTCTTTCTACTTTCTACCACCCTAGTGTGGGGGTTGCCCACGTGTTTTGTATATAAGTCTTTCAAAAAAAAAAAAAAAAAAAAAAAAAAAAAAACTTCTTTCTAAATAATGGCCGTAGTATTTCCTTTTACGTTCTTTGTTTCGGCATAACCACGGGTACTTTGAATATTGAGGGCAATATTCATTTCTAAGTGTGGGGATTCTGCGAATTTTATCATGTAATTATACGCCTAATTCCCCGTTTTTGGCCAAAATTTTTTGGAGTAAGTGTTTTGCACTTACTCAATTGGTTATCGATCCGCCTTGTCGTAAGACTAAAGGATTGGCTAATCCAGAGCAAACGGCTCTTGGTAAAGATATATCAAATCCGTTGACGGCTTGCAATTTGCCCAAAATTGTATGGTATTCATTTCACCATATCCTAAAAAGTGAAGAGTTGGCTAGCCCGCAAGTTTATGGCTTGTGGTAAAGGCAATGGAAAAACCATAATTGGTAATCACTCACCAAAGATAATATTGATAATTTATCTAAGAGTTGGCTAGTCCGAGCAAACGGCACGGTAAAGACAAATCAAATCCGTTGGAAGCGGTGGTTTGCTCAAAATCACATGGTTATCGGTGTACCATGGTTCTTACTTGAGCTGAAACATTTGGCTACTCCGAAGTAATGGCTTTTGGTAAAGAGTTTCAAATCCATTAAGTTTTCTCAAAAGATTGCTAGGGACTAGCAATAGTTTAGTGTGGGGATTGATGAGTGTGTAAATACTCATCATTTTAATCAATCTGAGCTGCAAAACGTTTAAAAATGCTCACAATGCATCAAAATCTTGAAAATATTCCAAAGTTGCATTTATATGTTTCGGATGCAAAATGTTCAAAATCGGATGAAAAATGAGCAAAGTTTGCATAATTGGCGTTCGGTCCCCAAGTTTCTAAAATTGTCAAAATAGTCCACGAGCCTTAATTTTAAAGAAAAATCACCAAAGGTCCTTTTAAAATCATAACTTGTCAAAATTAGTCCTTTGGTGAAAAATATCAAAAGTTTTGAGAAATTTCAAAATTGGTCCTTCAAGTTTCAAATTTGGCAAAATGGCCCTGGAAAATGGAAAATGGCAAGTTTGGTCCTTGCACTTTTAAGATTGTCACTTTCAGCCCTTGGATCAACTTTTCGAATTGGCGTAATGGTCCTCTATTTTGAAATTGCAACAAAGGTCCTTGTGATTTAAAACCTTTACACCATTAAACCCTTGTCATTATATCACTTATGACCGCCATTCTTTTGAACTGACCAATTACCATTTTGAACCCCTTTCTAATATCTGGTCAAACCAAGTCAAACCAAACCAACCCGCCTTCCCCTTTCCCCGTTTTCCCTCCCCCCTGTCTGCAAACCACTCCCACCATTCCACCCACCTAGCTCACAATATCCTTCCCATGTTCCCCCCTCCTCACCAAACTCCAAAAGCAATAAATGTGCCCCTCCCACCATCTCAGTCCTGTCCCAACTGTTAAAAAAGAGATTTTGGCGCCAAAAACGGATTCAAAGGCCAGGATTAATTCAAGCCATCCAATGGCTATGATAACTGCTGGGAACTGTTCAAAGGAGAGAGATAAGCACTTGGATTATAAAAGAAAGCAAGAAGGAAGCAAGAAAAAGAGTCTTGTAGTTTTTAAATATTTCTTAATGTCATTTTAATGTTAAGTTTTAGTTAAGCTCTAAAATCAGAACCTTTTGTTATAATGTACTCGCTTAAGTTCTTGTATCAATATAAATCATTTTCAAGTCTCAATTTAAGTCAAATTACCATTTTGCTTAGTTAAGCTTACTGTTGCAATCCTCAATTTCAAACTTATGTATCAAAGCTTTTCTTAGCTTATCTTTAAGCTTCAACAAGCTTAAATAAGCTTATTATAACTTTGTACAAGCTCACATTCAAGATTTAAGTAATCTTGGGACTTGGTCAACAAAAGTCAAACAGGGGCAAATATGATGCAGATTTGGTCAATGGGTGAAGCAGCCATGGAATTGGGTTGATATTGAGCTAGGGTAGGGGTTTGGATAGGTTAGTGGTACTTTGGTTCTCTAGTTACTTGAATTCAAGCCATAGTGGCTAAAGAACATTTTGTAAGTTGTTATCTAGTTCAATAGCATAACTGTCACTGTCAAAATTAGTTAAAATCTGTTCAAGTAGGTGTAATTAAGTTAACTTAATTTAGATTGATCATTGAAACAAGCTTGCTCAGTGTTGGTTCCATTAATTTTGCAAACAAGAAGATAAAGGTGTGTTTGGTTTTGTAGACTAATCTGCTTTTTAAGGCCTTTGCGGTGGTTAAGATGTGTTGTGCTATGCTTTGTTAGTTTATTTACACTTAAATCATCTTCATTTTGTACCTACACATCACCTAAGTCAAAGCTCATCCTAATCTGTCTCATCGCTTTTGTTGTGAGTTTTGGATTTGCAAAACTCTTGTTTTGTGTTTAGAACTGTTAAACATAGGTTGTTTTAGTCTCATTTCAATCATTAACATCATAATCGGTCCTTCAATCAAGATTAAAACTCACATAAGTCAACTGCTCTATATCTCTTCAAAAGTCAAAAGTAGCAAAACTTGTTTTGGGGCCAAGCGCATGGATTTTTCATGAACTCATCTTTGAGCCAATGTCGGTGAACCTTGGCATTTTAGAAACTTCACCGTCTTTTTACTTATAAGCATTTTGTGGAATTTTGCAATTTTGTTAAAGGTCTCAAATCGCTCCTCTTTAGGTCACAAGTGCCCCGCTCCACCGGGTCTTAGTATACACCGAGTTTTCTCGATTTTGTGCAAGGTTGCAGGGGCTCATAAGAGCTGGTTATAGTCGATTTTGGTGTGTAAGGTCTCACCTGTGTCTTCTTTAGGTGCCAATTTGTGTTTTCATTTTGAGCTTATTTTAAAGCTTGTGCTTGTGTCCAAAGTTAGTATCCAAAATCTGTTTTTAGCTTAAAGCTCAAATAATCCAAATCTGTTAATCTTGCATTCCAGTTGTTTAAAGTTTGTTGTTTTAGTTGCATTTGAGTTATTGTAGCATATTTTGGCTTCAGTAAATGTGAGGGTGCTTGTTGGTCTTCATTTAGTTTATTCAGTGCTTATTTATAAGCACTTGACACATCGCTTCTAATTTCTACACATAAGCACCTGTTTTCCATTTTCTTAGATTCCTTATATAATTTTAGAGTTTTCCTGAAATTTTCGATTTTTCTAAGTTGATTTGCTATTTTCTTAATTTAAATTAGTTTTAAGCATTTTAATTAGCTTTTAATACAAAAAATTCAGAAAAGGTTCAAAAAAATAAGTTTTCATTTTTCTTAGGTTTAGATAAATATAAAGAGTAAAAAAAGTAATTTTCCAGATTTTTCATAGTTTATTTTGTAATTTTGAGTAATTTAAGTAGTTTTTAATAGTTTAAAATTCATAAAAAATAGAAAAATAATCAGAAAAATACATAAATAGTTTTGAAAATTCTAGTTTGTTATTTTAGATTTTTCCAAGTCTTAATTTTATTTTTCTAGCTATATTTCATAAGTTCTTGTATTTTAGGTTATTATTTAATAGTCAAAAATAGTTTTTAATTAATAATAATTCATTAATTAGTTATAAAATTAATTTTCTTTTTCTATAAATTTTATTTAATCATTAGGTTTGTAAAAATACCATTTTCATATTTTTAGGATTTATATTGTGTAAGTTTTACTTTTTATTTTGTACGCTACGAAGTTTTTAATTTCAGTTTTATAAAAACATAAAAACAAAAACATCATTTTAAATATAGTGATAGCGTTTATTTAATAGATTTTATCTTTTAAATTCTCTTTAATTTGCATTTAAGCCGTTGTAATTTGTTGGCTTTTTCTGTAGTTATAATCATAATTCAAATCCCTTTTTCGTTCAAATCTCCCGATCACTATACGTTTGATAATCCACTGCATAGCTCGCTGGGACATAACGACCCGGGGAAACACTATACTCCCGATATTCATTGCATTCGTGCTTGAGCGGTTTTAAGTCGATTACGATCCGCCATTCACAAGTGGCAGGCTTGAGTGATTTAGCTTGACATTTGGCGCATCGAAGCGATGGAAGAGTTAGTTTCGAAGATAAAAGAGGTACACAAGTGCGTGATGATCTCGATGTTATCACAATCATCGGAGAGAGAATTGTGTACGTTGGAGGCGCCATTGTTTCACTTAAGGGCTTAATCGGTGATTCGTAGATATAATCACTTATTCGGAGTCGACATCCGCAGAGATTGTCTTCCGCAGAGATAATCGATGACTTGGCTTGCTTCTTCAATGTTATCGCTTTTTCCTTCCTTGGGTATTGGTATACTTGGATACTTGAGCTTCATACACGATCATCAAGGAAGAAAAATGTGAACATGGGGAGGTGTTTTCATTCCCCCATGATGTGTATTGGGAGAGCTCTTGGGTATTGGTGTACTTGGTTCTTGAGCTTCATACACGATCATCCGGAAGAAAATGTGAACATGGGAAGGTGTTTTCATTCCCTCATGATCTCAGTATTTGTGAGAGTTCTTGAGCATTATACAAAGAGACCGATCTGCATCAATTCAACTACGTGGGAAGTGTTCTCTTGACACCTTTTGGAATGGATTGCTTCAGAATTCAGTGGTAATGAAATTTGAGAAGAAATTTAAAGAGTGGTATGAAACGTTGTTGTTCTTCTTCTTGATGATATAACCTCGAATGGAGATCCTCGACTATCGTTCTTAAATGGAGCAGCGGGATTTATGATAATGGTGTGCTTCCTTGTGTACCTGGCTATAGCAAGCTTGAAATAGAGCTTCGAATCTGCTCAACATAAGGATTTTCGGTTTGGGGGGGAGCTGCCAAAGTCTCACTTTCGGATGGTTCAATTTCTTTCTTCAATGCAAGAGCCTCGGAAGCTTTGGTGGTGAAAGTTTTAGGAATGATGACTTCTATCTTCTACAACGGGGCAGCTCGATATCCTTATCTCTTGCACTGTATCATCATTTCTTAAACTATATCATCTACTCTATCTTTGTAAATATTTATGAAAACCAAATACAAAAATATAAAACCAAGAAACAAAATAGAAAAATATAAAACCAAGAAAAAGAAAATAGAAAAATATAAAACCAACAAAATCCCATAAAATCGAGAAAATTTGAAAATACCAAAATATTGTTTTCCCATGACATGTCTTCTCGTATCGATAACATCTACGGTCTTAGAAATGTCATTCAATAATGGCACGGGACCATAGATGAAGTTCGAGCGAAGGTGTAAATATTCTTTTCTAAACATGTCACAAAATATGATGGCTTATAGCTATTACTTGATCAGAACCCTTTCTTCAAAATTATGGCTTACTGATTATTTCGATCAGAATCAGAACACCCCAAAAATGGTTTGCAGCGAAGTAAATGTTATTGGGGTGTCACCGATTGATATCACAACACAAAGTATAGAACAACATATTTCCGTAAAATATTTCATTTATTGTAGTAAAACAAAGTTTACAAAAGTTGAATTGTTGCGAAAATGGCCCAAGAATAAAATGTGGTCCCAATCAGTATATCGAGTCATCTATGACCATGCCATGCCAATGCCCAAGTGCCTCCGAGTTAGCTATCGCCTTTTCATCCCGAAAATACATGCTAAAAAGTCAACACAATGGTTGAGTGAATTCATAGGTTTAGTAAATAAGCGATTGATCACAAGATTTTCGAGTTTAAAGAAGCCATGGGCTACGTTGTTATCGCCCATAAAAGATAGTTGATATTATTGCACTAAGCTCATGAAACCAATACTAACCGCATACACCTAATTATGGTGTAAGTAAATAAAATTGCCCTCCGAGATGTAATAGCCAATTACATAGAGATACCAAATATAGTGCGCCTTGTTATTTCCGATAACCGAGTCGGGTCGTCAATTCCCATAGTACTATCCACGATATTGCGTTCACTGCAAGTGATTAATGGTTCATGATATAGGGACTTTTGGTGGCAACTTAGGCAAAGTCATAATATCAAAAGTACAAAGAAACAGTTTTCAAGCAATTGTGATCATAAAAGCGTAGTAGCATGTATTCTCCCCCAAGGAGTTTATAAAACAGTTAAAAGAGTAAAAGTGGGGCTATGAACTCACCTCAAGTAGAATAATACAAGTTGGAATAACGTGCACGGAAATCGAGGTTTGGTGACTCTAACCGCAACCTAAATAATTAATATGTCTTAGGTTCGAGAAATAATGCCATGCAAGCAACTTAATAAAATGTTTTATCACCCGTACATGTTTGCATAAAAGTTTAATTGTGAAAACATAGTTGCGTCAAGTTTTCTATTAATAGTCGTTATTTACATTTTAAACGCCTTAACAAGTATTTCTCATAATTAAGTTGTAGTGGTCTTGTTAATATGTATCAAGGAAAATTTACCGACGACTTTATTTCATGTTACTATTGTTGTTATAAGTTATTTACGAGAAAGCAGGTTTTCCAATGTTAACTTATATATTTCGTTAAGTTGTCAAAATGGATGAGTGACCTCGGAAGCCTAGTCATAAAACGACCGTTAATCATTATTTGAGACTCAACTTAGTGGATTCAGGGAGTATGGAACAAGGTCTACAAAAGTCTAGAACTGAACTTCAGCTCAATCGGACCAGATCCTACATAAAAATAGCCTCGAAGTTGGGTACTCACGCTATTTTTGTGGTTTTTGGGCAGTTTCCGGGCAAGTTTACGAGGTGATATTTTATTCGTTATAGCTTTGTTTGACAAATGGTTGGACGTTTTAGAAAATAGGTCATGTCTACTTTACTTTTGTCATCGCTAGTATTTTTCCATAAAAGACTCTATCTATGAAAAACGGGCTTGAACATGGTCACTCATAAATACGGTCCCGACACTTAGAAAATATTTTGACACTTTTAATGGTAAAATAGTTATAGTCGTAACTTTAAATCAATGTATCTTGGTCGTTTTAGCTCTGCTATTTAAGTTCTTTATATCCCCGATTTCAGATTTAAGTATACTAATATATTTTAGTACTTGGATACTCTAGTTAACTTTAATACTCGATTTTACCTCTTTAAAGTCGTCTAACAGCTTTATTTGTTTCGAGAATTTAGTTTCCGACATACAACTTAAAACTAGCCTAGTTTCTTCGTTATATGTCCGTTTTAACCCATTCGAGCGACCACGTTCTCATAATTGAGTCTATTTTCTATATTTTTACTCAAATCTTACTTCCAACTTAATGAATTTTCCAGATTTAATAAAATGGGACAGCTTTATATACACATGTTTCAAAGTGTATTTTCTAGTGTTTAATTCATTTAAATTTACTTTCAACCATTTCAAAACTACTCTACTTCTACCACATTTTTGTCAAGAGTGTTATGAAACTTAGGTATTTATAAAAATGAAAGTTTATGACATAGTAACTAGTTACCAACTTAATATGTTTAAGAAAGTAACAAACATGTACCAAGGTGATATTTATGTTTATGTAAACTAAGTTCTTAATCATGAGATATCTCATGATTAAGAAATGTAAGATTATGAAAGTTTAGTCTGATGACTTACTTGAAGTAATGAGGTGATATGATCACTAGTGTCTAACGTAATAACCCAAAGAAGCTTATGAAATCCTTGTTTTCCTGTCCCTTTTCCCATCGTGAGTGAGATAGGGATATGAGTGAGTGTGTGTGTTAAAATTGGCGACATAGAATGACTTAAAGGTGTCCCATTTATAATTGCAAATGTAGAAGTTTGAATGGTATAAGACTTGATCACATGGAGGTGTATGTTCAATAAAGGAAAAGCCTCACATGTTGGCCATCTTGAGCCGTGTACACATTGGTGGTTATTCGTCCCAAAACAGGTGTAGATAATCAACTTCAGCAGAACGATCAACTGTTTCGTAAACAAACAATGGTCGAAGAATGAGATACCACCGGTGGTTACGGATATCACTTGAATCGTGTGATCACTTTCCAAAGTAAACTATTCGACCCTAATGCCCGGGTATCACGAATATCTACTTGGGATAAGACCAAATGCGTTAGAGAATTAGGCACAATTCTTTAACCCTTGCGCTTATAAGTGTTAAGTGTTTTCGTGTGTTCTTCATGCATGTTCGATCTCCTATTTATAGGAGGTTACTCTTGACCGCTCCAATGGAATTATGAGTATTAATCGCCCATTAATAGCCTCATAATCATCCCCATTATAGCCGTTAGTGGTTACATGACCAATTAAACGTGGTCATAATGATGCAGCTTGTAATCGTCATTTATCATCCTTATATCAAGACTTTCATAGTGCTTTCGGTGGTTACTAATCGCTTGATTGGAAACGCCATCGCTTCAAATGTAAACACAACTTCGGTGGAACATCGATCCTGCTGGCATCGCTTGATGTTTCCACCGATAATCGATGTTAACCACAACAAGACTTTCACCAAGCACTACCAATACATACCACTATTAGAGTCGGGTGTTCATGAACCTTATGAGTGTACACTCTGCACCTCCTAACCCATTACAAGGTGTGAACCATCCCACAAGTGCACTAAATTTTCCAACAATCCTCCCAAATTTAGTTCACTCCCTTTGCATGTAAAATAAACATCAAGCAAAACATGTGCATAAACGAAAATGTCCCGAGGATTGAATTTCCATCTTAGTAATTACACGCTCAAATATTCGAGAATCGGGGTGTTCTAAGAATTGAACCCTTCAACCCATTTGAATACACGAAGATAACTACATACAAGTTTTAAAACACTTAAAAGCTCCCGACACTATACAAGCCATGTGTCCATATCCAAATTCATAAATGTTGTAAAAGCTAAAAGTCCAAAAGCTTCTCAAGCGGCAAAACTTCAACATTTACATAGGTGGTTCCTCTTTAGTCATGCTCCCGCCAAGCACTTTTCAAAGAAAGTATAACCATTAAGTAAAGACTTCATCCTCCTTTCAAAGAGTTCCGAGCACAACCTTGGGATGTAAATAAAACATGTGCTCCAAATCCATCGAATGTTCACTTTCCACATTGAACTCAGCTCCTAAGTTTCCTCGGGAGGAGTTGGGTGTCCTAGCATTCGATGACTAAGTTGGACTTAAACCCATCCCTTTAGCGACTTTATAACCAAGTCTCTAGCCAAACCCTTCGTCAAGTGATCGCCTAAGTTCTGTTGAGATCTCACAAACTCTATAGATACCACCCCATTCATGATAAGCTCACGAATCATGCTATGCCCGACACCTAAGTGTCTAGACTTACCATTGTACATCCGGCCGTAAGCCTTAGCCAATGTAGTTGCACTATCACACGGATAGAAATAGGTGCTATAGGTTTAGGCCACAATGGAATCTCAAGAAGCAAGTTTTCAACCATTCGACTTCTTTACCACCACCGCTAGAGCCACAAATTCAGATTCCATTGTTGAACCTGGTGATGCAAGTTTGTTTCTTGGATGCCCAAGAAATTGCACCTCCACCAAGTAGGAATACCCACCAATCGGTAGACGAATTGTCTTGATGTTATCGATCCAACTTGCATCGGTGTAACCTTCCAACACCGATGGGTAACCAGATATGAGAGACTATAATCCATAGTTCTCTTCAAATACTTGAGACCACAATGAACTGCTTGCCGTTGATGAGCACTAGGATTACTAGTATACCGCTCAATTTTCCCACCGCAAAACCAATATCGTCTTGTACAAGTCATGGCATACATCAGCACCAATTACCCTAGAATACTCAAGTTGAGATACGACCTTGCCATGATTAGGCATCGCTTCTCACAAGTATCCATAGGTGTACTCATTTGAGTACAATCAAAGTAATTGAATTTCCTCGGTACCTTCTCAATATAATGAGACCGAGAGATAGAAATTCTATTACTTTCATGTTTAATCCTTATACCAAGGATAACATCGCCTCCCCATGTCTTTCATGGAGAACCTTGATGACAAAATTCCTTTGTCGTCAACTCGATTTTGGTCGGTGCAAAGATCAACATGTCATCAACATATAGACAAATAATGACTCCTTTACCGCATTCATCGAATTTGCTATATACACATTTGTCGACTTGGTTAAGAACATAACCACTAGACAAAACCACTTCATCAAATTTTTGATGCCATTGCTTAGGTGCATGCTTAAGTCCATAAAGAGACTTAATCGGTTTACACACCTTGTTTTCATTTCCAAGCATGATGAAGCCCCGAGGTTGGTTCATATAAACCTCCTCTTCCAATTCACCATTCAAGAAAGCATTTTCACATCCATCCGATGAATAACCAGATTGTGAATAGATGCCATAGCAATCGCCGATCTTATGGTACTCGACACGAGCCATGTAGGGCATAAGTATCAAAATAGTCTATTCCCGACTTTTGTTTAAAGCCCGAATGACTAGTCTAGCCTTGAACTTTTCAATAGTTCCATCTACCTTCATTTTCTTTTGAAAATCCATTTGCAACCAAGAGGTTTGCAACTGGGAGGTAGATCAACCAACACCCAAGTGTTGTTGCCCATGATGGAATCCATCTCATCATTGATTGCTTCTTTCCGTAAAGCAATATCCGGGACTTCATTGCTTCTTCAAATGTTTTGGGGTCATCCTCAACAATGAAGCAATAGGAGTATTGGTCCGAGACCTCATCCCTAGTACCTTCAACTAAGTATAGTTGAAACTCGTGTCCAAATGACTTTGGAGTCCCGACCCTTTGCTCTTCCCGAGCACAGTTCGAGTTGTTGAACCACTACCTCATCGGGGACCACCGATAGTTCATCATCGAGGACCTCGATACACCGATGTCATGAGTTCCATTAGGAATCCTCATACTTGGTCTAGGGACCGATGAGAATCTATTCTCATCAAAGTCGGCATCCCTTGATTCAATTATTGAGTTAAGCGAAACATGTTCATTAGGTTCAATAACATAGAACCTAAAAGCCTTGGAATGCTCAAGATATCCAACAAAGATGCGATCAATGCCTCTTTCACCCAAAGTCTTTTGCTTTGGATCGTGGAGTCTTACAACGACCTACAACCCCAAACCTTGAGATAATTCAGGTTGGGTTTCTTTTAGTCCGAGTTCATAAGGGTAACCTTGTTCCTTTTGTTGGGAACCCTATTTAATAAATAACAAGTATTAACATAGCTTCACCCCGTAACCCTTGACTCGATCCGAATAGGACATCATGGAATTAACCATCTCCTTCAAGACTGCTTTTTCCTTTCGGAAATACCATTTCTTTGAGGAGTATAAAGGGCGATCGTTTCATGGATTATTCCAACAGATGGAAGTCTTGAGTATCCATGTACTCACCTCCCTATCGGTCCTTAACCTTTGATCAAAGACCCAAGTTGTAATTCAACTTCGCTTTTAAACACTTTGAATTTATCTAATGCTTCATCCTTGGTATGTAATAAATAGACATAACAAAATCTAGAAGCATCATCAATAAATGTCACAAAGTACTTCTTATTCCCCAAAGAAGGAGTGGCATGCAAATCACATGCAGTCATTTGTGAATAAGCTCAAGATCTTAGTCTCACGACTAACACCACGAAAGGGTTTCTTGGTTATCTTGGTCAACATGCAAGTTTTACACTTTTCGGTGTCCATGTCAAAAAAGTGGATTAAACCATCCCTAGACATATCTTGCATTCTTTTATAGTGAACATGACCAAGTCTAGCATGCCAAAGGTTAGAATCGGCCGATCATATGTGGTCACAAAAGTGAAATAACACCGCTGGTAATATTAAGCCCGAACATTTGATTACATAAATAACCAAAACCAATAAAAACACCACATTTAGAAAGAACAAATTTATCGATTCAATAACTTGTTTATATCCATGATTATTCAAAACACTACTTGAAACCAAGTTCTTCCCGATATCGTGAACATGAATAACATTAAACAAAGTTACAATCTTTCCCGAACTAAACCTAAGATCTACACAACCACGGCCATGCACCAAGGTCGTTGACTCATTTCCATGTGAAGAATAGAACCATCATTCAAATGACTCATAAGTCTTGAACCACTTCTATCTTTACACACATGAACTGTTGCACCGAGTCAACCCACCACGCAACATCATCATCCCGCACATAAAAGATTCGGATACATATGTAACATAATAAATCGAAAAGACTTATTAAACATATTCGACCTTTCGGTGAGTTGGTCAACCACCACTCCCGAACCATTAGTGCTCGATCCATTGGCTTTACCACCAACTTTAACACCCTTTGCGGTCCCTTTTAATGTGACCGTCTTGCCACATTTCCAACAAGTAGGTGTTGCCTTCTTGTTAGGATCGCCTTGTGTTATCATGAAATTTCGTTTGCCTTTGTTGTCATTGTACCGGTGGAGTTGTTATGCTCCACCATATTGACAACAGATGGTCCAAAGAAGATTGCCACTCTTTGGCTTGTCATCATTCTCGCACTTTGAGAGATTCCTCAATGTGCGGATGACCGCCTAACTCAACAAGAGTTAACTCCTCCTTCATATGTTTCAAGGTATGCTTGAAATCTTTCCATGAAGGAGGAGTTTGTCAATGACACAAGAGACTTTGATAGCCTCATCCATGTTCATTTGGTGTTGTGTAAACCTTCCAAGTATTCCAAGAAGTTCATTGTATTGTTCCATAACCGGTCTTGAATCACTCATTTTGTAATTTGTGAAATTACTAACAAGGAACTTCTTACTTGATGCATCCTCACCATATATTTGGCATCCAAGGAATCCTGAGCTTCTTTGGAAGATTCAAAGTTCGATAAATATCAAACAAAGAATCGACATACCATTCGAATAAGACCTCTACATATGTAGTCATCATTCTCCCACTTGCTCCTCCTCCCGATTTGATCCACGTAGCATCATCACCATCATCGGAATTGGAGTAGTCAACACATAGACCACACTCATGCTTGACAAACAAGAAGTGCATCTTCTTCGCCACCTCCTAAAGTCCACCCTTCAAACTTGTCCAAATTAGCAAAGTTTGAAGCCATGTTTCATTGCAAGAATTGCCATTGATTATCACTAAATAGTTTACTTTGATTGTTGGTGGTTATTCATCCCAAAACAGGTGTAGATAATCAACTTCAAGAGAACGATCAACTGCTTCGTGAGAAACAAACAATGGTCGTGATATGAGATACCACCGGTGGTTACGGATATCACTTGGAATCGTGTGATCACTTTCCAAAGTAAACTATTCGACCCTAATGCCCGGTATCACGAATATCTACTGGGATAAGACCAAATGCAGTTAGAGAATTAGGCACAATTCTTTAACCCTTGCGCTTATAAGTGTTAAGTGTTTTACTGTGTTCTTCATGCATGTTCGGATCTCCTATTTATAGGAGGTTACTCTTGACCGTCCAATGGAATTATGAGTATTAATCGGCCCATTAATAGCCTCATAATCATCCCCATTATAGTCGTTAGTGGTTACATGACCAATTAAACGTGGTCATAATGATGCGATTGTAATCATCATTTATCAAGACTTATATCAATACTTTCATAGTGCTTTCGGTGGTTACACCGCCCGCTGAAACACCATTGCTTCATGTAAACACAACTCGGTGAGATACCACTTCGGTGGAAACATCGATCCTCATTGGCATCGCTTGTTGTTTCCACCGATAATCGATGTTAACCACAACAAAGATTTTCACCAAGCACTACCAATACATACCACTATTAGAGTCAGGGTGTTCATGGACCTTATGAGTGTACACTCCGTACCTCCTAACCCATTACAAGGTGTGAACCATCCCACAAGTGCACTAAATTTTCCAACAGTACCTACCTAGGAGAAAGAATGGTTTGGTTGCTATCAAAGTTGTATCTTTTAAGGTAGACTATAAGGAAGACAAAGGAGGAATATTTTGTTTTTGCTTTTGAGTTACTAGCATGTGAATGATCTAAATAAGCTAAAAACAAATAGTGGGTGAGAGTTGTCACTATCTAGCTCAAATTACAAGGAATCACGTGAGTTTAAAGGAAAAGTGAATGTGTGTTTGCCTTGTGTGTTTCGAACAGCTCAAAAGAGACGAGAAATGGGAACATTTGAACAAGTTTTTCAAAGAGGAATATAAATGTTTGTCTATATGGAGTTAGAAACAAAAGGAACTAGTTTAGTCACAATCATAAAATGTAATTGTTAAAGTTTGCATGTGTTTTTGCTCTTGGTGGTTCGAACACCTTTGAAAGGGAAAGATGAACATCTTAAATTTGCTTTGACTAACTTTTAAGGTATATGATTAAAGTGTTTTCTTAAAGGGAATAAGACCAAAGTCCTTATCACACCCCAAATTAATTAGGAACTCTTGTGACTTGTGGGTGTAAGATCTGGTCAATCCTAATAGAAGTACAAGGAAGTTTATTTTGATTCTATTCGGTCATTTCGTGTTTCGTTGAGCTAAGGTGTAATCATGGTATCTCGTTTGGTATAAACATAAAAATAAAATTTTGAAATCGTTTTCATAAAAATAATTGAAAGATAAAGTTATTGACGAAAATAGTTATAGAGTTTAAACCATTACTAATGTGGTGTCAGATGCTGTGTGGACTCGTAAGACAAGAAAACTTTCTTGTGAGACTGATTTAGAAATCAGTAAATATTAGGCATAATTAAATAAGACTACTCGGACAGGCATAAATTTTACGCAAGAAACGAAATGCACATGCTAAAAATGCTTAACTTAGATGAAATAAATTTTGATAAACGGTCTAGTTTATAAATATGAAGATTTAAAATAGCGAAATTTTCCAGGTGGCTACAGTACCTACCCCTTATGGGAACCTCGTCCTCGAGGTTAAGTTCGTGTTAGTCGCTTATGTGATAAGGAAAATATTTTTATTTTTTATTATTTTTATTATTTTTTTTTGTTGAAATTTTCTAGTTTTGTTCATAAACGTGACGTGGATAATTTAGTCAAATAAAAGAATATTCCAAGAGGCACAATTTCCTTGTGATTAAAAATTGGGGTAAGAGATTTGTATCCTCGAAAGGATCCCATAAAACCAATTTTTATACGTGATGCAAATAAAACAATCTCGTAAAGGTCGATGATTGATGTTTCTTAGCATAAGAAGTTTTGATAAGGTTTGACTAGAAAATGTTTGACTCATTAGCATAAATATTTTAGAAAAAAAAATGTCACCATGTGTTTCATTGTTGACACAATTGTTATTTAAAGAAAAGTCATCGAAGGTGAAAACGCTATAGAAGAAGATGTGGTTGGGTATACGCTTCGATAAGTTTTAAAAATTTACAAGGTGGATCCAGTTGTTAAAGTTATGCTTCTCGAATGTGGGGTATATATAAAATTATAGAGCCTTCAAAATTTTAAGAGAGAGCTTAATGTATGTAAAGAAAATTGTTAAGTTTCACTTTTGTGAAGAAAACTTGTTAAATAAGGTTTTAGGCGACAATATGGAATCGGTTCTAAGTTGGAGGTTTTATGTAAATTCTAAAGTTGTTTCTCAAAATAATTTCAAATACCTTAGCTTTCGTGAGATGACAAATCGCTTTTGTTTCTTAGCATTTCGTTATTGTTTTCAAAACAAAGCTTACTTTTACTCCTAAAATTTTATTTATTTTCAAAAGAAAATACGGTTATCCTTTAAAGCTTTTCAAGGGAGTAAATAGTTTATAAGGAAATTGCAGAAGGTTTATGGAAAGGTTTGTAAAGCCACTTTATTGAGTAAAAACAAAATATTTTTGTCATGATAAATCGTAGTTTGTTGTTCGGTATTAAAGCAACAACTTGGTAAGGTGATTTTTTTTTTATTTTTTATTTTATTTTTTTTAAAACAGCTTATAAAGCAATAGAAAGCGTTTCATTATTTAGAGAATAGTAGTGAAATTGAAGTTAACCTTGTGATATTTTGGTAAGACAACGATTTAGATTTTAAAATAACTCGTGAAATGATTTGTAAAATAGCTCATAAGGAAACAATTTATTGTTTATCAAATAGTAGAAGATTTCGTAGTTCAAGAAATAGGGTGGTAGTAAAGTACTTAGTACGGTAAAGGCAAAATAGTTTGTGAGGTAAGCGCACCAAGTTTTATGGTTTTAAATTAGACAATGGCTAAAGCAGTCACAAAAAGGGTAAAATAGTTTATAAGACCGTAATATAACTTGCAGGAAAAACTTGTAATATAAATTGCAAATTGCTACCATGATTGCTTGTTGTTTCATAAAATAATAGTAAGGCAATTAATCGGTTTAATAGTTTGCAAAGCATTTGTAAGGTTATTGTTTATAAAGTATTTGTAAAGTCGTAAATTTTGGTTTAATGGTATAGTAGTAAGTCTTTTTGTAGAATGACCGTAAAGTGATCGAAGAAATAGTTGATGTAGTTTGCGACAAAGTTTACTATTTCATAAGAGGGTAGTAGGACAGACAGTTGGTGTTTAAAATGGATGAGTGAAAGATTAGGGATTCATTCTCAGAAAAAGTGACCCGAGTTGCAAGCTAACTCTTGGTATGTTTTTAGATCGTTTTAGATGTTAGTTTATTATTTATGTTTGGCGAGGGGGTTCCCTTTGTAGATTTCGAGGTGTGTCATTCCTAGAACTGCTAGAGATGTAATTCGGTTCATCGATTGAGTACGAGTTTTGAGGTAGAGATGACATTGTTACCGCAGTGGATGACGAGATGACTTCGATCTCAACGTCTAAAAGAATGATAATAGGATGGAATGATGGATACATGGGTTGCAATGATTTAGTAATAGAGGTTTAATGATTCCGTAATGAAGATGATAAGTCGATGGGATGGGAAACAGAAGACATGGTATTGTAGTGACCCAAAAATATAATCTAAACATAGAGTAATGTCGTGCGGTGAATAAAATTTTATTTAGTCGCACATAACCTACTAAACAAATCTAAAATGTAATCATTAACTCGCATCACGCAATATTTCGTTGGTTATGTATTATTTGCTAAGCAAATCTCATACATAACGTAGGCACAACAGGTGCGAAGTGGTGGCGTAAAATGGTACATTTCAACATGGATCATTGTGGTGACCTTGCGCGAAGTGGTAGGGTGCATCATTTGCCATGCAAATCTCCATGCACGTTGCTAGTAAGATGTAGACGCGGAGGCGTAAGGTAGTGGTGTAAAAAGGTTAGTTTAGATAGGTAGTAATGAGAAAAGCGTTCCACTTAGGAGATAAGTATCGTAGTGAGAAAATATTGTGACGTCAGTGTGTGATGTGTATGAGTAAACCTTTATAACTCTTATGCTGAACACACATGAAAATTTTATAATTTTTAGAAGTCAATCAGAGGTCAAGTGGACATACCACTATTATAACTACTTTCAAGATTGCAAAGATTCACCTCCGAGTCGACATAGGTGATCAGCTATGTCTCACCGTCCCTCGGTGAATATAGGTGATCGTGCTATATTCACCCGAGGTTCAATGAATCTTGCAATGCTTAGCTTAGTTATACTAGTAACATGTCCTAATGTTTTTAAAGTTTATTATGAAAGGTTGAACAAATATTTCATTTATGTGGGGAGAAGGCGTAGCGCAGTATTATATAATCATACATATAAGTAAGGCAATCATAGCTAATAGTGAGACTAAGTTGTTAGTAATAAACATATATCTTATCAAAGATGACTTCACGAGTCATAAGTGAGGCATCCAACTTGGCAGACAGGCATGTGTCGGTCATAGGGTTAAGTTTTTGAAAAAGTGGTTATAGTCTAGGTTTGAAAAATACCTAGTTCTCTATAACCAAGGCTCTGATACCAATCTGTAACACCCTCAAAAATGGTTTGCAGTGGAAGTAAATGTTATTGGGGTGTCACTCGATTGATATCACAACACAAAGTATAGAACAACATATTTCCGTAAAATATTTCATTTATTGTAGTAAAACAAAGTTTACAAAAGTTGAATTGTTGCGGAAAATGGCCCAAGAATAAAATGTGGTCCCAATTGTATATCGAGTCATCTATGAC
>CM040243.1:251723159-251750675 GCA_022545495.1 Chrysanthemum lavandulifolium | reverse complement strand
ACTTGCACCAACCGGAGCACATCACCACCAACACTCAAAAGTCACAAACCATATCTTATCACATCCAACTTAATCCACCACGATAACAATCCGAATCAAATATCAAGACGAAACAAAACAAACCACAAACACCGATTCATAACCGGATCCATATATACGATGTAGCGCAAAATCAAATCAAGAAGCCTTAGAAAACGCCAAGATCCTTTGAAGGTCATGTGGGTACTATACGGTTGTTTTTGTTTTGTTGTTCTTCGCTTGATTTAAGAACAAACCAAGGAGAGTAATAGAACCCACTTGTTGTCATTATTCTCCTTTATTGTGTCGGATATTGAACAAATGAGGCAAGACATCAAAATAGATCAATGATGGTTTTTGTTTATAGTCGGTAAGATTGACAATACAAACAAAAACCGAGATCTAATAATTGTTTTAATTTTAAGTCCAGTCTTTGTTTGAATGAGATAAAAGTAATAGATAGAGATGAAGTTGATGATAGGTTGTGGTTTAATTGATGAGGGTTTAGGATTGGAGTGGTAATGGTATTTTGGTAATTGGTATGTCTTGTGCTCGATGTGGTCGAGGTCTTTGGTAAAGTTTACGCCGTAATTTTTCCATTTCGCCATTCAATTCTTACACGTAACTTTGCTTATGCGTAGGCATACGCAGTAACATGCTTATGCGTAGCCTTACGCAGAACCTTGCTTAGGTGTAAAGCCGTTTTAGGCTTAAAAGCATACGCGTAACATTTTCTTACACGAACTCACAACCACGCCGTAACACAAATTGTGAGATTCCCTTATGCGTAAGTTTAGTGTTTTGACTTTTGACCATTTTTTCGACGAGTTTTCCGACTGAAAATCCAACCATCTTCATAAAATACCCGAAAAGCATAAACCGCTTCTGCTTTTGCCACTTGACCATGAAGATGAAGGTTGACTACTTTGACTTTCACATGTTTGGTATAAAATAAGTCACAAAAGTTAATAAAAACTTTATAAATTGAGGATCAAGATAGACTATTTTGACCACAAAACACCATAAACATGTATAAGAATCTGATAAACACATAAAATAAGTGAAAAGTTAATAACTTTGTTATACCGCATTTTATAAGACAAGATTTTGATAAGAAAAACATCACCAAAATCAACCAAAACATAAAACTAGCCTTGCTTTGATACCAATGTAAGGATCGATGTATGGATGATATGGTGATTCGGAGGTCTCTGAAGATGAAAGAAACCCATCTTCAAGTTAGAGAGAGAAACAAGAGAGGGAGAGAACTAGTGTGTGTTTTATTAATGAAAGAAAAAATTACACTATCGAGGCTCACCCCTCCATGGAAGTATGGAGGGGTTTATATACCCAAACATATACAACTATGGGTAATTGACATAACAAACCCATGTTTAAGGTAACAAAGAGAGAAATTGTAATCCCGTCAATGTCATTCCATTTACGAGTTAGGAGCGATTCCAACACTTGTTAAGGTAATCCGAGTGTCGGCCACAATCTTTGATTAAGTGATGAGGACTATAACACAAAGTACGCTTTTTCACCCATACTCCAAAGTGTTCACTCCTATGTCTATGAGCTAAACTATTTTGCCTTCTAGGAATGATTAAATATGTTTTACTAAAGTTATCCCAAAAAGGTTTAGCAAGACTGCTTTTGAAAAGGTTTTCCGAAGGTACCCTTGTGGAGCAAGATTTTGAGTTGAAGGTATGATGAGTGTCTAAATACTCATCATTTTACATAATATAAACTCGCAAATTCATCCGAAAACGCTTAGAACACATCAAAATGATCAAATTATCACAAATCGTTGTTTTATGTGTTTTATATGCAAAATATCAAAATCGATGAAAAACATATCAAATTTGCAAAATTGCGCTTTAGTCCCCAAGTTTCAAAAGTTGTCAAAAACAACCTCGAGCACATAATTTCAAAAGTAAAAGTCACCAAAGGTCCTTTTAAAATCAAAACTTGTCAAATTTAGTCCTTTGGTGAAAAATATGAAAAGTTTTGAGAAAATTATAAAATGGTCCTCCAAGTTTGAAATTAAGCGAAATGGCCCCGGAAAATGACAAAGTGGCAAGTTAGGTCCTTATACTTTGAAGATTGTCAATTATGGTCCTTGAGGAACTTTGTTTAATATGGCGCTTTGGTCCTCAAGTTTGAGAATTACAAAAGGTCCCTATGTATTAAAACTAAGTCTTATATCATTTGGACCTTGATACCTTTCAATTCGTCATTTAACCATTTTGACCCCCCATTATTAATATATCCGGTCAAACCTTGGTCAAAAACAGCCAACCCGCCAAATAAGTCACCCCTCCCAACCACCGCTCGCAACTCCTCTCCACAAACCATCCCTCTCCTCACTTTTTCCTCTCATTGTCCCCCACCTCAACACAAATACAAGAATCATTTAAAGCTCATTCCACCCTTTCACCAATCTACCTCCACCAAAATCCTCTTTGGCGCTAAAATACCAATCAAGGCCAAGATGAATTGGACTCATCCAATGGCTACAAATGAAAGTGGAAATGATCGTAAAGTCAAGGGAAGTCGTTTGGATATAAAAGAGGAAGAAAAGAGGAAGCAAAGTAGTAGTTAGCTTTTCATTTTTTTTCTTTAAATGTCGATTTTAAATTAATATCTTAGTTTAATGTCAAATGTTGTAATTTTCAGTTCTATGTATTCCATTTAAGTTAAAAGACCTTTGTAATGTGTTTTGATCATCAATCGAAGTTTTATATAAGCTACAATTTTCAAGTTTGCTATTGAAAATTTCGTTTCATTACCTTAAGCACAAGCTTCTATTAGCTTCTTTGAAAGCTTAAACAAGTCAAGTTAAGCTTCTCATAGTGTTTGATAAGCTTGTGATTTATTTTCAAGTAATTTTGTAAAAAGTCAACAAAAGTCAACTCCTTGATCAAATGCATCTTAGTATAAAACTGCTTTTAAGAATGTTATTTTGATGAGTTCAAGGTATTTTGAGTAGTTGATTTGTCGAGTTCGTGTTCCCTTAATTTTCTCGTTGTTAATTGGTAGATTGATGTTATTAAGGGTGTTTGGTTTAAGCTTATTTGAGGTCAAAACTCGTTTACCCACTTTGACTCTTAAAGTCAAAGTGGTTTAAGATTTGAGCAAGTTTCTAAATTGTGTTTAATGAGATTCCAAGTTTGCAAGTTTTGAAAACAAAAAAAAAAACCCCATATCTGCTTTCTGCCCATCGCCCAAAATACAGCCTTAGTCATTCATGTTCCACTTTTCCCAAATTATTTGTGCTTTTAATCTACTCCAAAGTGCTTTTTCTTGCATCCCACATGCCACTCTAGACTTAGGTATAGCTTATTTCTGTAGTACCACTCTAGCTTAGCTTAAATTGCCTTTAAAAGTCACAAAAACCACCTACAACTGCGCAAGTGCAAGGTTACAGAATCGTGGCATTTTTCTTTTTGTTTAGCTTATTTTGGTTGTCCCCATTAGCTTATTTAGTTACCTCTTAGTGCTTATTAGTTCCATAGGTTAGGTTAGTTCATTAGATTGCTTATTAGTGCTTATTTAACATATTAGAGTAGCTCCTCAATCCCTTGATTGCTCAACAGTTTTAGCTTAGGACTCCCTTAAACTGCTTATCACCCCCCTATTTTAGTGCTTATTTTCTGTAACCTTTAGCTTATTAATGATCCCCGAATGTTTGCTTAACTCATTGTCCTCTTCAAAATTGCTTAACTTGTTGCTTTTTATGCTCAAACCGAAATGGTGTTTGGTTTTAGCCAATCGTCTAATCATTGGAATAAGCGCTGAGAAACCGCTTATTTCAAGGTTGTAAAAGTTGTTTCACAAAAGTTCTTATTTTCACCTTATTTATAAGTTACAAAAGAAAATTTGAAAAAATAGTTTACAAAAGGTGCAGGGGTGGGATTCAATTTCCACCTTTAGCTCACAAACCCAACACAACACACTCTAACCAACCCGCTAGGGTCTTTGATCGCCTTCTTTGCATTATCTTTATTTAACTACTGTAAACAGCTTTATAAGCTTGCTAGCTTATTTGCTTATTAGCGACTTATTTTGTAAAGTAGTACCCAACTTTTTTATTTTTCTTAGAATCATTATAACCTAAAGTATTTTCTGTGAAATTTTCATATTTTTATAAAATCATTTAGTATTTTTTATAATTAAATTAGATTAAATTAGTTTTTAAATCATAATAAATAATTTAAAAGTCGAAAAAATACCCGGCTTTTCCTAAAATTTTCTTTTATCATATAGTACGTAATAAAATTAGTTTTACATTCAGAGGCCTTTTATTTCTTAAAATTTACGCTTTATCTTGCCCCAACCGCTATTTTGTAAATAACGCCGCTTTAGTTTTAAGTAACGCTTTTAGGTAATTTAAGTTTACGTTTTAGTTAAGATAGTTTATTTAAGATATTTTATTTCATAAAATCACAAAACATCATTGTAAAAATAGTGATAGCGCTTATTTAATATCTTTTATCTTTTAATTTTCTTAATTTGCATTTAAGTCACTTTTATTTATAATCTTTTCAAGAGTGTAATTATCATATCCAAATCCTTTCTCGATCGCTATCATTAGTGATCATTCTACCGTCTCAATTAGTGTTATACACACCATTGAGTCTCCTTGGGACTTAACGACCGGAATTCTCAGATTCTCCGATCTTAATTGCATCCGTGCTTAAGCGCTTTAAGTCTTTAGACTTGACCTGCTTAGCGCAGATCAAGGTACTTCTTGACTTTGAACATTGGTATTAACGCTTTTTGGGGTTTCGCACCTAGATTGACCAATAAGTTTCTTCCTAAACTCAAGGTCGCTCACACCAAATCAAGAAACATCGAGCCTAGGGGTTGATGAATTCTGTTGGATGGGGAACCGCATGATAACCAAAGGTCTTCTTAGGCTTAAGAGGTGAATTACTAATTGAACCCTCATTACTAGATGTGTCTACATAATTAATGAGTTCATCATCACTAGTGGTTATATCTTCTAAGTCATCCCGATCACTAGTTATGTTTTCTTCCATGTTAGTAAAGTCCATACCAAAACCTAAGCCGCTTCTAATGTAAGCTCTTCTCTGCTTTTCAACATAAGCAACATGAGACAGCGATTCATTCTGCATCAAACTTAGCTAATAGCTCATCTCTTTCCTTAGTTAGTTTCTCAATTTCAAAGAATTTTACAGCTTTAGCTTCCATTCACTTAGTTTTAACCGGTAATCCAGCTTGTTCATATTTTCACCAAGCCATTTCATTATTTTCATGAGTTAATATTTTGGCTTCCATAGACTCTAAGGTGATTTGATAACCCGCCACCTCGCACCTAGCCCTAATGTAATTATCTCTTCAATCACATAACTATTTAACAGCCTTGATAGAAATCATGACAATTGAGCATACCTCGTAGATAGAGATGAACTTGGTGATGTAGCTACCATAGCAAGTAGTACAGATCATCTTCTGACTCCAAGCTCTAGTCAAATCCTCCTAGATACCTCGGTTCCAGCGCATGTTCAGTTCCTCATCAAAAGCAGAGCTCCACCAGCTTCTTCCACAAGATCTTCAACCTCTTCCTCCATAGCAACCATACAGAGGTTACCGTTCATCATCAAACTCAAGACTCACCAACCTCCGATAAACTTTCTTGAGCAACCAAAGCTTTGGTTTCATGAACAGGATTTCTTTGAGTTCCAGCTTTGGTTTTTCACCATCCTATTTGCTTGATACTTAGCAACTGCATTCCTCTTAAAGTGTCCGCCTTTTGACAATTGAAGTATCTAATTTTTATTTGTCAAAAGTGATTCCCTGTTTTGGCTTAAAATCAATGTTCTTTCCGCTTTCTTCATGTACTTCTTAATCCTTGCGAATCATTGCTACTTGCCACCGATATCAATTTCTTCCAAAGCATCATCTTCAACTGTGAGAGATCTTCTTCATAGGTGATGTAAAGAAGCCTGCTGAGCAAAGAAGGAACACACAAATTCATCCGAGTTCATAGTAGTAGGTGGTAGTGCTTCTTTAGTATGGGTGGGAGCAAGATATGAGGCAAGATTTTGAGTCACAAGACTTTGAGTAGGAGAAGTTTGACTTTGGTCAAGTAACGCTCTTTTCGATGATAGAAAAGCAACACCGTGAGACTTAGAACTTGTTTGACCATTCATCTCATGCTCATAAACCTTCGGATTGTTGTAGAGATCATCAAAGTCCATGACATCTAAACCAGTTGTCCTCCGATCATTGTAGTAATAACATGCCATGTAGATGGCAAACCTGATTAGCATCTTCAATCGATATTCGCTTGTATAGCTCCAACATGTTGAGAAGATTCTAAAACCTATCATATGCAAGATCAAGACTCTCTTTCACCAACTGTGAACGTTTAAACTGTTGCTTAAGAAGATTTTTGTGCATCTTCTTGAAGCTTCATTCCTCCAAATCTTGTGTTGAGAGTGTTTCAACGCTTTGCATCCTTAGCATCATGAAATTTCGTGAGGTGTCCATCAGTATAGCGCATAAGAGAATGTTAAGAGCCTTCTCTTGATTCCTTATGGTAGTTGGCCGTAAGACAACTTTGGGTGGTTTAGGTTGTCCTTCAATCGCCATCGGTTCTCGAACAATTCATTACTATTGACAATTACATTCCATAAAGCATGGTCCGAATGGCAATGTACTACCTCATCTTCATACACCATAAGTCATATTCTCCCTTCTTGATGATTGGAATCCCATGTGAGGTGATTGATGGTGGTGGAAATATTTCACTCTTCTAAATTTTACTTTTAATTGAAATATGTGGTTCAAATATTTCACTCTTCTTATTTTATTTTCTTCTCATTAGATCTTTTATCTATATATATATATATATATATATATATATATATATATATATATATATATGCTGCTCTATGCATAACCAACTTTATTGCGTAACTTTATGAAAATTTTTAAACCAGTAATAATTTAATATTACTAAATATTTATATTTAATTAAAAAATGTATAATAGTAAAACACATTTTCACGTTCTTTTGAATTTTTAAGTCCCTTATTTTACGGAATTTAAAAAATATATATATATTTTCTTATTTTATATTTTTTTAGCATACATAATCTAAAAAAATTAGGTGCATATGTATCTTTTTTATATATTGTAAATTTAAATATGTTTTTTTTTTTTTTGCGTTCAATTGCTTAACATCAAACTTGTTTTGCTTAAAATGGTAATTACACATATATTTATATTTTACATTCTTTCGAAATATATAGCAAAAAACGTAAACATATACATGTAACATCTAAATCTATAACCAGCCACAAACATAAATAGTATATACAAAATTTGATATAAAATGAAATACAATTCAAATACAAATGTATATTGTTAAATATAGATGTGCACGTCATTTAAAAACATATGTGCACTCTTCCAAGAACATGTCTGCACTCTTTCAAGAACATATGTGCAAGCTTTACTTTTTCATCAAATTCATTAGAAAATATGAATAACATCCAAAATATATGCATCGGCTTTCACGCCAAATTTATTAGAACATATGTGCGCCTTCAAAAATACGTATATTTGTTGTGACCACATAAACTTAATAATTAAAGCACCTAAAACACAACCCTTGTCTCAAAACAAAACAATAAATTAAATAATTAATCAAATTAGCTATATCAATCAACAAAGCTTTAAAAACATATATGAACCAAGAATAACAACTTAAATTTTATATGCACCAGTAACATATATGCACTAGTAACATGAATACCACAAATTTGTATGCACCAGTAACAAATTTGATAATAGTAACAACTAATGTTACACATGTACAAAATCTTTTCGCATATTAAAAGATATGAACGACAGCAACAACCCAACCTTAAAAACATATATGTACAATCTTTGTGTTTATAAAATAAATGATCTAAACAAAGTTTATAATTATAAAAACTATAACACATATGCACAAGTAACAACAAATTAGATCTTATATGCACAAGTAATATAAAAAATTAACATAAATCACAAAGTGATGAGTTACCATCAGTTTAGAAAATTAACTATACATTTATGTATTTGCTGTTGCATCAATTAAAACGAAAAGATAAACGAATTTCACCTCCCTTTATCATACATATTAATTTTAAAATAATATAACCATATAAAAGAATGTATTAATTCATGAGTTGGAAAGTGAAAGCAATAATTATTCATAAAATTAAACTAAAATAGAGTACCTAAGTAATACTCATGTTTTGACAAACGTTAGATGATCTATTTGCTTCTTCATGAGGCATCATTAATTGGTGGTCCCCCATTTTTATAGATTTACATGCTTTTGATGCCTTTGTTTTTATTCATTTTGACACAAGCAAAACCAGATGACTTCGCTTCCAAAACTTGTAAATCTGATTTCCCGCCATTATTTGGTGGTTCTTCTCATATCACCGTGGGTTTCTTTTTCTTTTCATTTTATTTGAGATCTTTAGTGTGTTCATGGTTGAGAGAAAAGAAATAAAGATCTTGAATTGTGTGTGAGAGGAGAAAGGAGAGATTTAATTTTGTGAACGACTTTGAATTAATCAATAAATTTTCAACGTTGAATCAACTTTTAGGTGCAAAACTTTACTGAACTCATATAAACTAATATAAGTTTTCATTTATTTATCGATGGATAAAAACTAGTGTGGCACTAATGTAATAAACAAAAACTCTAAGTGATATTCTGTAACGTATGAAAGGGCATTTAGAGAATTTTGTAAAACTCTTAGAAATAAACTGCCCATCAAGAAAGTTAAAAAATTTATTGATTATTTCAAAGTATTCCATAAAACTAGGCCTTTCTCATTTCTCTCTAATGACGGCGGAATTTTGATTTACAAGTTTTGGATGCAAAGTCATCCGGTGTCACCTGCGTCAAAATGAAGAAAAGCAAAGACACCAAAAGTATGTAGATCTATAAAAAAAAATAGGGGGACCACCAATTAATGATGCCTCACGAAGAAGCGAATATATCATCTAATGTTTGTCAAAACATGAGTATTACTTAGGTATTTTATTTTTATTTTATGAATAATTATTGCTTTTATTTTTCCAACTCATGAATTAATATATTATTTATTTATACAGTTTCGATATATGTAGGTATGGTGATAGCTTATTTTACATACCAAACTTATCTTATATATAGTGGACTATCTCCACCATCCATCTAAAAAGAATCAATACCGAGATTAAAAGATTTTATTATTTCACCTATTTTTATAATTTAAATATCTTTTAAACCGTTAATCGTTAAGCAAAAATAATTACACCATCGCGACGAAAGATTTAATTATCTTCTATGACGCACTTTGATATACTTTCGAAAAGAAAAAATCGCTTTTTTTCACCTTTTTTCGTTTTTTCATTTTTCTTCGAACCTAAATTTCATGAAATATCATATATGATTTAACACTAATTAAGATCACATGTGATATTAGTGTTAAATCACATATGATACTAGTGTTAAATCATATATGATAAATCACATATCATATACATATCATATATGATATAACACTAATATCACATGTGATATTCAAATTAGTTTAAATCATATATGATATTTTAATGCAAATTTCAAGAACGTGAAAAACGAAAAACTTAAAAGAAAACGTGAAAAATACGAAAAAAAATCTCGAAAGTATATCAAAGTCTTATTTATGAAAAGATAATTAAACGCCGTCAAGAATGATATTTTTTTTCGCTTAACGATTAACGGTTTGAAAGTTATTAATATTTTAAAAAGAGTATGGAAGTAGGTTTTTAAATTGTTGTGATTAATCATATCCATTAGATCAAATAAAAATAGATGGTGAATTGATCCCCAGATGTAAATAATCTTTGTTCTCAAACGATCTTAAATCACGTAGATATTCTTTTTTATTGTGATAAGATTTATTATATGATATTTTACATTATTGCGTGAGAAACAAAACTAACCCTAACATACTTGAGTTATATATATTTTTTTTCATTTTAAAATTAATATGTATGATTGGTTAGTATAAAAAAACGAGAAGTTTTGGTTTCAATTCATGAAACAACAAATACAAACACATATAGTTAATTTTGTAAATTAATAGTAACTCTTCACTTTGTGATTTATGTTCATTTTTTTATATTATTTGTGCATATAAGATCGAAGTTGTTGTTACTTTGCATATGTGTTGTTTTACCTTTTATAATTATAAACTTCGTTTAGATCATTTATTTAATAAAAAAAAAGATTGTGCATATATGTTTTTCAGGTTGTTATGGTTTAAAATTGCACTCACGATAGTATGAATTATTAAGGTCGGATTGTTGTGGTCGTTCATATATTTTGATATGCGAAAATATTTTATACATGTGTTATATTAGCTGTTATTATTATGAAAATTGTTATTGGTGCATACAAACTTGTGGCATACATGTTACTGGTGCATATATGTTAATGTTGCACATAAAATCCAAGTTGTTGTTACTGGTGCATATATGCTTATTTTAATGTTTTGTTGATTGGTATTTATAACTAATATGATTAATTATTTAATTTTAGTTTTTGTTTTAAGTCGAGGTTGTGTTTTTATATGTATATACGATCCATCACTTCCTACATATAATCTTGTAAACTCCCATTTGGGAGTTGGTTGTTCCTTTCGCATATATCCTAAGCATAAACTTTCTCTATATTGTGTGTGTGTGTGTGTTTTGTTCAACCGATCACCTCTTCTCTTTGTTTCTTCATATTGATGCTTGTGTTACATAAATGGGAACCTAACGGTGGTATCATTCACCAAATAGTTGGGTGAACGATTTTGTTTTTGAAGTTTAAGTGTGTTCGCGTAAGGTTCGGTGTTCAAATCTTCAAACGCTCAAAACTTCAATTTTTCACTTTAAAACTCAAGATTCTTGTACTTTAAAGGTTATTTGGTGATAAAGTTTTTGTTTTTGGCAAAAAGTTTCGAACTTTACGTGTATTTCACTCATTTTAAGCTTGGTTTTATTAGTGTAGTCTTCACTACGCGTAAGGTGAGAAAGTGTGTTGGATCATCAAGTTTCACACTTTTGTGTTATTTTGGTGATATTAAAGCTTTTTCATCATAAAAATCTGGTTTTGTAACATTTTTGGGCAAAAATATCAGTTTTAGCAAATTTTGGTAAATCCTACACATAAGTAAACCCTAGTTTTACGCGTAAGGTTTTCCTTGGTTTGATCTTCAGTGTTCTCGGTTTACTCAGTTTTTTTTTGCTTGGATAAGCCTGAAAACACTTCGACTTTGGATATCTTTTGCACTAGAATAAGTGTAAAGGATTTTTGGGCAAAACCCTAGTTTTTCGCCTAAGCAAAAACTTACGCGTAGAATCTTTACGCCTAAGCATTTTCTTACGCCTAAGTCTTGTCTTACGCATAAGTAAATCTTACGCATAAACATTCTACTATTAAGCTTTTTGTCTACGCATAAGCTAAGGTTTCCTTAACCCTATGCGTAAGCTATCTTCTTACTCGTAAGTTGGTGTTTTACGCATAAGGTTTTCTACGCTTAAGCTGATTTCTACGCCTAAGGATACTTCATCGACAAAGTTTCATTCGATTACAAAGATCCATTTTACAACACAAGTTTCAAGATGTCTCAACCACCATACTCTAGCTACTTCCCTCATGTGTATCCTCAACAACAACAACAACAACAACTCTGTCAACAACAATAATTTTATCAACAACTACAACAACAACAACAACAACTTCCTCAAGGAGCAATTCAACCACAGATGATTCAACCACCACCTAGTCTTCAAGTACAACCTTACACAAACTTTCACAATCAACATCCATCCAGGAATACTATGAAAGAACCGTCTTGGTTTGCAAAGATGTGTGAAGCTTTAAGTAGCCAAAAATCCATTCATGAGGCTGGATCACTTGATAGACCTCCAATGCTCACTCCCAGAAACTATGATCAATAGGTGATAAGGTTCTTTAGGTTTTGTGATCTAAAGAAGCCACATGGAAAGTTCTTGAAGAAGGTCATCCTGGAAGGTCCGTTTCAAATGCCTACTGTCACTACACCTGGAGATCCAAATGCTAATCCACCAAGAGGTGATGTCACCAACGTTGTCAGTCTTAATGAACTCACTACTGATCAACTTCTACACTTTGAAGTCGATGAACTGGCAATGCAATACATCCTTTTGGGATTACCTAATCCAATACTTCAAAGTGTTGATGCTCAAAAGACTGCTAAAGCTATGTGGGAGCATATTCATCTTCTCATGGAAGGTACATAACTCAATCAAGAAGACATGGAATCCAAAATCTACTTGGATTATGAACACTTCATGATTGAACCAGGAGAGACATTAGAGTCATATCATCATCGATTCTCAGATATCATCAATGACTTGGACAAACATAACATCATTATGCCAAGAATTGCCGTCAACACTAAGTTCCTGAGTAGTCTTGGTCCTGATTGGGAAAAGTATGTCATTATCATCTGTCAAGCAAAAAATCTTCATCATGCTACATACGGATTGTTGTACGACTATTTGAAGCCCCACCAAAAAGAAGTTGACAAAGAAAGAGTTATCCGTGGACTCCCTGTCTCACCTTCACTTCTGGATAATCAATCTTTAGCTTTATGGGCTCAAACATGTTATCCTCAATATCCAAATTTTCCAACAACCTTCACAAATCCTCCACAACCAACTGTAACAATTACACCATATGATCCGTCACAAAGACCAATCTCAAGAAACTCGATTGGTTCCATACAACAACAACAATGATCAAGCACTTTATAGTGAATCTAATGAGGATATCAAGCTTTCGATGCATTGCAACAAGGGTTTGTCATGATTGCTAGAGCCTTCGCCGATACTCAAAAAATCCAACAATCGCATTCGTACCTCATCTAACACAAGGAATCAGTGTTGTTAACAATGGACGTGTTGAAGTTCGAATCGTGGTAATGTTCGCCGGATGGGCGGTGGTCAAGGGTTAATCCAATGGGAAGGAATAACATGGGTGCTCCACAACAACAAAGGGCTCAAGTGGTTGAACAGGTAATGCTCGAATGGGATTAGTGGTCTTCGTTGTTATAATCAGTAATGAGAAGGGTCATCGGCTAATGCATGCCCAAAGCCGAGAACAAGAGGCGCTTATCACAAAGAGGCTTTACTCTTGGCTCTTAAGGATGAAGTGGTGGAACTCTTACCAACAAGGAACAGAGCTTCATGGCAAATGCAGATTCGATGATGATATGGAGGACTTGCGAGGCTAATGCAAAGCAGCTTATGTTGATGGCAAACATGCATGAACTCCACATGAGTGATACAGCCCCGCAGTGTATGACATCGATGACTTGTCTCGTGTACGGATCAAACTATATTCATTATCGATCCGATATCTCCGCCAACATCTCGCATCCGACAAGGATCAAAGTGTTCAACATGAGCCGTCTACATCTTATTCCAATGATAATCAAATAGATCCCGTAGTTATATTTGACGATCAAGATGACCTTATGGTTACCATTGATAATCAAGTTGACTCCGTGGTTATACTTGAGGATCTGACTAATGATCATGTTGCGACTCACATTGAACAAGCTGAACTTCGTCTAATCTAGATATTGAGCTCATGACCTTACTTAAAGACCAAGAATCTCATCGAAATATGCAAAGACATCAATAAACAATTAAAGGACAAAATGCACTCGTTAACTAAGGACAATGAATGCTTAAAATATCAACTCAACATTTTCAAACACAAGAAAAATGTGATAAAGGTTTTGAAGTTGCTTTTGCTAAATCTTACCAAAACGAAAAATCATTAGAACAACAGATACGTGATCTAGTCGCATCTAAGAATGCTTTGTTGTCTCAAATAGAACAACTGAAATATGATCATAAACAATAACTTAACGCTCTCACTTTGGAAACTCAAAAAGCCAAGTCTGATTTATTAACTTGTCAAAAACAGTTCTCTGTGTACAAAAAGCATTCAACTAAACGAATAGATGACTATCTTAAAGAAATTGTCGACTTACAAAACAAAATCAAAGAGTTTCGAAATGTTGTTTATAAACATGGTGAGGCAATCACAACTATTCAAAAGTTTACTTTTAAACCAAATCCAAATGGATATGGACCGAATCTTGCTGATTACAAACCAAAGTTTTCAAATAGAGCATTCAAACCAAATCTCAAGTTTACAAAGCGTAACATAGAATTGATCATTCCATTATGAGTGTTGTTGAATATAATCATCAAGAGGAATTAGATGCAGAAGACGAGAGTCGGTCAAAATTAGAAAATGTTGTTTATAACAAACCATTTAACTATTAAAAGGCCATAACTTTCATCGCACAACAAGATAATTCTAACACATCTTGGGTTATCACGCCTATTTCTGAGTCTTCTAATGTTGGTCCTCACCCCAATTCTGCACAAATTAATGGCCCTTTACCTTCACTATGTGAAGTAAAAACTATACCCGAAAAATGTCAAATTCTTAAATATTTTGAAACATTCATTTCGGACATCAAACTTTTGGAACGTGAAATTGAACTCAATTCTAAAATAAAAGTTGAACATTTTCAATCGCCTCAAGCGAGAGCACAAAGAGATATTTTTCAGAAAAGAATTTTACCTCATGTCCAAAATTTGAAAATGTGTGCAATATATTGGGAAAGGGATTTTCACAAGGAACTTGGACTTATGAAAAGAGTTTTCGAACAAACACAAACATCTATTTCTCACAGAAAACGTAAAAGAAAATGTTAAGAAAAGATATTGATCGACTCTTGGAAGATGTTATCTGTCTTGATATCAATAATGTGGTGTTATTACATTCATTGCATATGCATTTGATTATATCTCTGCGATTCTCAGATTCTGTTGAAATTGTTGAGAATACTAATCTTGTGTCACAAATCAAGTCTTTAAAAGTTGAAAATGAGCGTTTGTTAAATGAGCTTTCAAATGCAAAACGTCGTCTTTAATGGTGTCAAAAGGATTGTCAAAATCGAGAACTCGCTTTGCAAAACAAAATCAACAATTGCATACAAAACTCTTAATCCAAAACTTGAGCAACTGGATGATCAAAACATGTCTTTGAAGTGTCAAATTTCAAAATATGAACAAGAAATTCCAAAATTTAAAAGGAATATGGTGTCATATTTGATTTACTTCAAAAGACTCGTGATAAAGCGTCAAAAGACCTTGATGATCATCTTGCATACACCAAAGATGTTTTACGACGAGATGGACTCACTGTTCGAAAATCTAGATTTGTTACACAAAATCCATGATCTAAAAGCGAGTTGGTGAAACTTAAACAAGATAGGGATAGTAACACCGTAGTAATCGCACCTACACAGATTCAAAATGACTCTAGAACATCTAATGACAAACCACAAGAAACTAATGTGCTTCCCTCTACTGAAACAGGAATAGTTGCCTCTTTTCCCAACGCCCGCACTTCACCGCCTAGGAGCAATACAAGGAAGAATAGGAAGTTGCGACGTAAGAAAAGAACAATAAAGAATGCTGAAGTAGAAGAACACCTTAGGACTTTGAATAAAACTCAAGTTGCACCCACTTTAGATATTGCGTCTGACAAATGTAATGAACAAAGTGATGTAACGAATGCTGAATCTTTAAGTACTCTTAATGTTTTGTTTGAAACCTCTTGTATTGGTTGTCGTAAAAGCATGTTTTCTAGTTGTCATGATAAATGTGTTGCTAAGGCTATCTTGAATCGTAAGCGGAATAATAGAAAACAGAATACCTCTAGGCCCACTAATGCTTCTAAGTCTGTGCTAGGTAAACCACCCTCTAGTGTTCCGGCTACAATCATTGATGTACCCATAGAACCACCTTCACCTCCTAGGAAGATCATATCACCTAGTTCATTTACTAAGACCAAAGTTAAGACTAGTTGGAGATGGCAGAAATGGTTACATAATACACTTGGATTTAAATGGATACCTAAAATCATTAATATGTGTTTTTCTACTATAACTGCTTCGGAACCCTCTAACTCTTCGGGTTCCACATCTACTTCTATTCCATCTATGTCGTCTGTGTAATGCAAGTGATACAGATCATCCTTTGGATTGTTGATAGCGGATGTTCCCAACACATGACAGGAAATCTCAAACTGTTATCAAACATTGTTGCAAAGTTCATTGGCACTGTCAGATTCGGGAATGATCACTTCGCAGCTATCATGGGCTACAGAGATTACATCAATGGTTACATCGAAATTAGCAGGGTTTATTATGTGGAAGGTCTCGATCACAATCTCTTCTCAGTTGGTCGGCCTACGTGATGGAGATTTGGAAGTTGCTTTTCGGGAGAAAACTTGTTTCACTTGTGATCTACAAGGAAACGATCTTATATCTGGCACCCGAAATTCAAGTCTTTATACAATCTCAATGCAAGACATGATTGCTTCATCTCCCATCTGTCTACTTTCAAAGGCAACATCTACAAAATCTTGGCTATGGCACCGTCGTCTCTCACATTTAAACTTTCAAACCATAAACAATATTGCACGTTACAAACTTGTTGAAGGTCTCCCAAGATTTCGGTATTCTAAAGATCACCTTTTCTCAGCTTGTGAACAAGGGAAAAGCACTCGTGCTCACTTTCCTTCAAAGGTGGAACACAGTTCACAGCATGTGCTTCATCTTCTTTACATGGATTTGTGTGGCCCGATGCGCGTGCAGACGATAAATGGCAAATGCTACATCTTGGTAATTGTAGATGACTACTCACGATGGACTTGGGTTTATTTTCTTCGAAGTAAAGATCAAGCTCCACAGATGATCAGCACCTTTCTCATGAAAATTCAAGTTCACTCCGGAACACGCTTAGACAAATCGAATGCAGACAAGGAATTGAATTTGTGAATCAAACTCTTCGTGCATATTATGAGAAAGTGGGAATTGAGCATCAAACATCAATTGCGCGAACACCGTAACAAAACGTAGTTGTTGAAAGACGAAACGTCGTTAGTGGAAGCGCAAGAACGATGTTAATTAATGCAAAACTTGCAGATTACTTGTGGGCTGAAGCCGTGTCAACTGCATGCTACACTCAGAATCGTTCAATGATTACCAAACGCCACAACAAAACACCTTATGAGCTTATCCACAACCGTAAACCGAATCTCAAACACTTTCATGTATTTAGATCCCTTTGTTATCCGAATAATGATCGTGATGACTTAGGTAAGCTCAAAGCCAAAGCTGACATTGGAGTCTTTGTTGGATATTGTGAAAACTCTAAAGGTTACCGGATCTGGAATCGCCGTACAAGGGAGATTATGGAAACGATTCATGCAAATTTTGATGAGCTTACAGATATGGCTTCTGAGCATAACAACTTGGAACCCGGACATAACCGTTTAAACTTCCCTCTAACCCCATCATCAGCTGAACCTAGTTTACAACTTAGTCGACGTCAAATGGAACAGCTATTTGCTCCACTGTTTAGTGATGATATTGATGAACGTGCTCCAGATGTGTTAAAAGTTTCCGCTGCTCAGCCTGATCATAATCCAATACCTGATACACCTGCTACAACAACTATTGTTGAGGAAGCACCACCTATTGATTCTACGACAACAGTCGAACAAACCGCATCCAACGATGCTGAACCAACTGATGATTTTCTAAACAATGAAGTACCCCCACCAGCAGATTATGATCCAAATGCGTTCTTCAATCCGTTTGCTAATGAAACTGCCACACATGATGTTGCGGAATCGTCTACAAGCCTTTTGAATCCTCCTAATCTGCAGAATGTATATCAACATCAACCATCCACACATCGTTGGACTAAAGACCATCCTCTAGTGAACATTATTGGCAACCCAAATCAACCAGTCGTAACTAGACAACGACTTCAGACTGACGGTGAAAATTGCATTTGTGCACTTACCGTCTGCCAAGCTGAACCCAAAAACATTAAGGATGCCATGACATATGACAACTGGATTGAATCCATGCAAGAAGAACTCAATCATTTTAAACGTCTTGAAGTATGGGAATTGGTTGAAAACCAACTAGAGTCTATGTTATTAGTCTCAAATGGATTTGGAAAAACAAGATGGATGCTGAAGGAACGGTTATCTGAAATAAGTCACGTCTGGTGGCTAAGGGTTATAGACAAGAAGAAGGAATTAATTATGAGGAATCATTCGCACCGGTCGCTAGACTTGAGGCTGTCCAGATCTTTCACGCATTCGCGGCTTACATGAACATAACGGTCTTTCAGATGGACGTCAAAACTGCTTTTCTCAATGGACAACTGAAAGAAACGGTCTATGTTAGCCAGCCAGAAGGATTTGTTGATCCAGAGTTCCCTAATCACGTCTACAGACTGAAGAAGGATCTCTATGGTCACAAACAAGCCCCTCGGGCGCGGTATGATAAGTTATCATCCTTTCTTCTTGCTAATAATTTCGTCAAAGTATCGGTCGACCCTACACTATTCATACAATATCACGGGGCACACATTTTAATCGATCAAAATTATGTGGATGACATCATTTTTGGGTCAACACATCTAAAGTACTCAAACGCTTTTTCAAAACTAATGAAAAAACATTTTGAAATGTCCATGATGGGTGAACTTACGTTCTTTCTAGGACTGCAAGTCATCAATCACCCTGTGGTATTTTCTTGAGTCACTCCAAATATGCCCTTGAAATTTTAAACAAAATGGAATGCAAAACTGTGACACCTATGCCACTCAATGGCACATACCAAGAAACTTGACGATTTGCATGGGAAATTAGTTGACCCTACCAAATACCAAAGTATTATTGGGTCTCGCATGTATCTAACGACCAAGACCTGATATTGTCTTTGTTGTATATCTTTGCTCCGTTATCGATCGAGACCAACTGAAACTCACCTCTCGAGGCTAAACGAATCCTCCGATACATCAAGGGAACCATTAACTTGGGGATCCGTATCCGAAGGATTCGGTTTTGAACTAATAGCTTTTTCGACGATCACGCAGTTGCTTAGATTCTCGGAAAAGTACTTGAGAGCATTACAACTTCTTGGTGATAAACGGTGTCATGGAAATCGAAGAAGCGAGGATTGTACATCATTTTCCTCAATGAGCGAGAATATGTAGCCATGTCGGCGTGTTGTGCTCAAGTCATTTGGATGAGAACACAACTCAAAGACTACGGTTACGTGTTTGATGTAATCCCGATGTATCGCGACAATCGAGGTGCTATTGTGATCTCGTGCAACTCGTTCAACATTCAAAATCAAAGCACATCGATCTTCGATATCATTTCATCAAGGAGCATGTGGAAAAGGGTACCGTTGAATTATACTTTGTGGGTACCGAATACCAACTGGCGGATCTTCTCACCAAAGCCTTGGCTCTCGCTAGGTTTATTGAGTTGGTCCACGGATTGGTATGCGGTGTTTGACTCGGAGGAACTGGATGACCTTTTAAAACAATCTTAAAACCAGTCAAACACCAAAACCTCTTTTGTAAATATTTTCAAAACAAAATACAAAATATAAAATCGATAAAATTCAAAATATTCTCCTATCTAATCGTTTTAAACATGGCAAGTACAAATCTTCCGTCAACACTTTACTCTTTCAAAATTCGATATTTTCTCGGTCAAGTGTTGAGGGGGAGAAAGTAAAAAATTTTCTGTTTCATAAAACCTTGTACTTGCATGTTACCTCATCCCGGTTGTTTCTTTGATAATGGTGGTCACATTTCTGGATATTGACACTCCCCATACTCAAATTTATAAAATTTCATTATTTCTTAAGTCAAGGTGGAGAGTCGTCAAGTTTCTTTCCAAAACTAAACTTCATAAGTAACCAAAGTGGAAGTTATGGGCTGTGGATGAAAATGGTTGAGGTGGAGGGACCAAAGTTGTCAAAAGTTCAAACTAATTTTTAACAAAACTCTCGACCTAACTTTTCAAACTCATTAATTTCATACATTAACTCTTTCAACCACCAATCCCACGCCTAATATTTCATCTTCAAATCTGTGCTTTGAACTCCAAATTTGTAAGTGTTTTCATGATCTTTGTGGTAATATAAACATTGGTTTTTAATTTCACAAACATCCAACGGCTAGATTTTAAGTTATGAGTGATTTTGTGTTCTACGCGTATGCGTATGAACACAAAATCATCAAAGGGTGTTTATGATGAATATTATTGTGTCAAAACGCTTAAAACAAGTGTTATAAACAATTCCAACTTCAAGATCCACCCGTAAAACGTTTTAATAGTATTTCATGAATTAGGGTTCATATGCATGATTTGGGCGTTTTCATATGAGAGTGTTTCTAGTCAATTAGATGGCTGTGTTAAGCTTTAGACATGTTTAATTGATCAAATCCAAACTTGAATCATGCCCAGAAACAACAAATGTTGAGAAATTGAAGTTTAGGGTTTATGCTCATAATAAATGGGTACTTTTGATTCACAAGGGTTTTGATGTTAAAACTTGTTTAGAACAACTCATTAGGCATCTAAGATATCACATAAATCATTTGGTGTCATTCCTATGGCTATATCTCTTACTCGTAATATTTGAATACTTAGGGTTTAAGTGTTACGCGTATGAGATTCTTACGCGTAAACTGTGTATGATTGCGTGTCCATGTGAAAATTGAAAAAGGATTGATATAATGTGTTAATGAAGGTGTTATAATGAATTTGTTTCAGGTTTTACGCGTGAAATATTCAGAATCAAGGTTAACCATGGACTTCTACGCATAAGGATCATCTTACGCGTAGAAAGTTACACGTAAGAGTAATCTTACGCGTAAGGTTCTACAAAGGGACTACGCGTATCCTGTGAAGGATATGCGTAAACATTGAGTCTTACGCATAAGGTTCACTCTTACGAGTAAACCTTATGCGTAAGCTCCCACATACGCTTACGCGTAAGCTCTATGCCTAAGGCTCTCTTTTCCTACGCGTAACATTTCTTAAGCGTAAGTCAAGATCCTACGCATAAGCCTATGCCTACGCGTAGGGTCTACTACTTACGCATAAGCTTGAAAATCCTAGGCCCAAGCCTAATTTTTTAACCAAGTGAATTGTTACGTGTACAAACTTGTAAATAAATAAATCATAACGTCAAAAAACCAAAATGTCACTAATAAGCTTAAATGGTTAATATGTTGTGAAAATAAGTGAAAATTTTGGACTTTAAAGCTCAAAGTTATCAACTCACGAAACTTATCAAGACTACTTTGGACTATTGGACAAACAAGTGACATTGGTCTCCTAACATTCGTTAACATATCATATTCAATAATTAGACAATAAAATCAACTTTTGACTAACGTAATGTCTTTTGATATGTTGGTTCTTTTGGCTAAATATCTTTCAGATCATGATATGGACGTCCAAATGGAAAACGTTGATGCACCAAATGTTCTCTCAATGGAAGACATCTTCCCAGCGAGCTACACAATGAAGATTGGGAAGAACAATCTCGAGTTGATTTTGATAACTTCACGTGTTCGAATCTTCTTGTCAAATTGTTGTGGATATCTTAAAGTCTCATCCTACAAGAATATGCTCACAAACTCGCAATCTTTGAGATTTATATTCACCAATTCGGCATACCATGCGAAGGTCAAAGGTCAAGAGGTCGTGACGGTGACACTCAACAACAAACAAGTCATCGCCACTCCAGCAGACTTAAGAGCTATTCTCCTTCTTCCTACCATCCGACTGCCGATTACTGCTACTCCATCCGAAGAGGTCTCTCCAGCTCATGGTCGACATCGGCTATGACGAAGCTTGGGATCATCACAAAACACTCGCCTGTTGATCTTAAGAACATTCCTCGACCATGGAGAACCATCTACATCATGATTGCCAACCGGTTTACGGGCGTGACAAAGGGTTTTGAGCATCCAAGCTCATGGAACTACAAATATTTTGGGCCATGGTCAACATGAATCATATCAATTTGCAGCTCTGATCTGGGACGACATGATGTGATACCTTAAAAAGCCTGGCACCAAGATCCCTTACATCAGATACACCAAATTGTTGATCCAAAGGGTTCTAGGGAATAATCTTGATATTCCCTTGAGACTTGATGACCCCAAACATCACTCCGTGTTGCTTGAGCCCACACTCAATGTTGTCAGATTTAAGGACTCAACAACAAAGAAACAAGGTGCTGTATTACCATATTGCCTTCTCACTGCTGATATCAAGGGACTACAATCGTACAAACGTTATCTGGAAGCAGTTGCATTAGGAAAAGTGGGATTCATTGATGAAAAATCGTCTGGTACACCTGTTAGGAAGACCAGGAGAGGCAGTACTGGAAGCATCGCAAGCACTGGGAGTACTAGAAAGTATCCAAAGAGGACTCACACTGTCAAAAAGAGAGTTCCTCTTACTTAAGCTATCCCTATTCCCAAACCTAAACCAAAACTAATGGACGAGGACTCAGAGGAAACTGAAACAGAGGAAGAAATTGTCTACTCGGAATCTGCAACAGACAATACACTAACCGTTGAAAAACCTCTAAGTCCCAAGTCTGATAAAGGGAAAACTCTAGTGCAAGAGCAGGAAGAAGAGAGCTCCGATGAAGAGCCAATGGATGAAGACAAAGACTACAGAAAGAAGCTTAAGAACCTCAGACTCCAACATGTTGCTAAAGAGTTCAATCTGCAACAAACTCGTGGCCCCGGAGGGTCAAGTGGTGGTGCACTAACTACACCAGTTTTCGATGCGGTTAATCAACCCGATAAGGGAACTGGTACCACCACCCACGAACAACAACAAAAGCAACTAGAGGATTTTATCATCTATGAATTTGAGGAACCAAAAATGGAGAAGAATGAAAAGATTACTGATGAAGATGTTGAGGCTGCGGCTAAAGAAAAAGCAGAAAAAGAAGCTCAAACTCAAGCAGATGAAGAAGCTAGGGTTAAGGCACAAGAAAAGGCTCAAGCGGAAAAGGAAGCCAATGATTACATTCTTGATATTCCCGTACGAAGCAAGGAACAAACTTCTGAGCCACCAAAGGACCCTGAGCCTCCTCATGTCACGTCATCATCAGACTCATGTTCTCACTCATTACCTCCACCATCCAAAGGCACCACTAGATCCGCATCCAGATCGATAAAGAAGCCAACCGACGCTTGAGCATCACGTGCCAAGATGAAGATTGTCAATGCTGTCAGAAAAGCAAAGAAACATAACATTGTTAACAGAAAACTGAATCAGCTCGCCGATAGAATCAATCTTCTTCAAAAGCCGATAAACGAAAAGAAGATCAAAGAATTTACTCACCAGTTTCTTCTTGACACCGTCCCTAGAGTAACAAGAGAGATGTTCACCAGAAACCTATATCCGAATCTCATGCAGTTGGTCAAGTAAACAATAAAAAGCAATGCCTTTAACAATAACAATCAACCCAACTGATCCTGCAGTTGCCTCCGATGCAGAAATGGTTTCCAAGCTTGTACTACAAATGTCTCAATGATCTGAAATGTTTACTTCTAAGAAAGGTAAACTGTTTGACGCATTGCTAGAATACCAACTTAAAACTTCATGCAAAGCGGCAACTGAAAGGCCAAAGCGTCCAAGAAACGGTGATGATCAGGATAAGGATAAAGAGTCCAAATGAAAGAAGAAGTCTGGTCAATCCTCCTCCATGCCTCCACCACACCCAAGGACCACCGAAAGAAGATCTCCTCCACGTTCTGCTGCTACTGAGAAACCTCAGGACTCTGAGTTACCACCACAAACAAAGAAAACTTGTGATCATTTTGAATACAGTGGTGGTGATGATGAAGATGTCAACCTACTTCTCCTACCACAACAAAGAAACCAGAATCATCATCAAAACCAAAGAAAAATAGGAAGAAGACTGATGTTGTCTCATGGCTAGATGAAGATACTATCGAAGAATATGACTGGTTTTCTAGACTTGTTGATGCTACCCCCTCATTACCAGAAGGTCAAGAAATGGTAGATGGCCGTACAATGGAGCATGTGAAGCTTATACAGGAAAAGTTCAAAGTGAAGAAGATGACTAAAGAAGAGTTGAGGCGAATCAAGAATGATGCATTTCAACTTCTCAAAGACAGCTCAGACAGTGCAATTGAAGTCGAATATCATCTCAACAACATTGCACGAGCCATGTCTAACAACATCGATTGGCTCAACCCTAAACCTAACATTGACTTCACCAGACAAGATAAAGCTCCATACTACACTGACTGGACCAAACCTCAACCTACAATTGGCCGAACGGATCAACCCAAGATTCCATTCCGCTATTTGTTCAACAACAACCTAGAGTTTCTTCTACACGGTAGCGATGTCTCCAAGAAATACGCTACATCACTCACACTCCCTTTCCCGGCAGAAATATACTCCAATAACATAACCATCGAGGAAGACGCCACACATGTTTGTCGACAAAGTGGAAAAGTATGACCTCGATGCATTGTATGGGATTCATCATTGGCTTTGAACACAAGAATCTACTACAAAAGTTGCGGTTCTAAAGTCCAAAAGGAAGTATTCAATGATAAACGAATCGTTGCTATTCAAGATGTTTCCTTGTCGTCGAAGTGTGACTACATATTCCTTAAGAAAATAGTGGTCGAACGAAAAGACAAAGAGGAATATGACTTATGTGAAGTGGATTTTCCGAGATTGTCTCTAAACGACATTGAAGATATGTATCTTGCAAAGGTACAAGGACCAATGCGACAATTCTCTACAACTATCCAACGCGAGTACATCAAGTCATTACTAATCTTCATCAGAAGCATCGTGATCCAAGAATGTGTAGAAGATATTCAACTTGCCGTGGAATCATACCAGAAGCACGTTAATCTCACAAAACCACAAGATCGACCTGGGTATTACTTCACATCGCACAACCTAATAAATATGTAATGTGTCTCAGAATATGACACGCAAGTAGTACTCAATGCGTACGAGTTTCAAAAGTTAATACGTTTTAGTTTTCGTGGAAGTTTCGTATCAATGTTTGTAAAATGTTTAGTTTCATAGTTCGTGTGGTGGTTTGAAAATTATAGACTCAATACAAACGCACGCCAACGTATAAAGCTTATAACACATGTATTATATTTAATAGCATGATAACTATCCAACGGGCAATCGCCCGGCATCTTATGAGTCTAATAATCAAATATATCCAAAATATGTTAGATTGTCCAATTAGTATCAATTCAATATATGTCAAATATATATAGTCCATTAATAACTTATAAGTTAACCCATAATGGTTTATATTATGTTGAGCCCAAAATGGAAATTATAAGTTCAGCAAAACATCTCAATCGTATAACACAAATATAGGCTTATCAGTTCAATATATGTATCCATAATAAGTAGACAAGCAATTTTAAAATAACATTATATGTCACACTTAATAAGTTGAAACAAACTACCCTTATGGGTGTGATGTGGGTCGAAACAATAACATAAACCAAACACAACAAATAATTACAAACCGAATAATTTCAAGAACATAATACACTTGTTTATGCAGAAAATTCAAGATTCAAATACACTAATTTATACATAAAATCAAAGATTCAATTACGCTTAGTTTACGCAGAAAAATCAGCATCCAATTACACTAATTTATGCAGAAAATCAGCAGCAAATACACTTATTTATGCAGAAAAATCAGCAGCAAACGTGTCCTTTATGTGCAGAAAATTCAGCAATAAAACGCCCTTTTAGGGGCTGAATATAAGCAGCACCAAACACCCTTGTTTGTAGAAATTTAATTAAGCAAAATGAACCACTTTTGGGGCTGTATTGCAGCAATTAAACGCCCGTGTTGGGGCTGCGTTTCAGCAACAAATGCCCTTTTTGGTGGGCTGTGACAGCGGGCAACACACAAACTAAAAGCATTCCTGTGGGGCTGCTATTACATACAAATAAACACCTCCTTGAGGTTCGGATCAAGAAACAAACACCCTCTTGGGCGTGGTCAAAGCATCCAACAAGCACACCGTGTGTCGTTCTTTGAACCGTAAGAATGTATCGCCAAGCACCCTTTGGGTGGTCTCGTGATAGCATATACAAACAAACACCACTCACTTGATTGGTGTTTAACCAAGAGCAACAAACACCTCGGGGTCGTTGTTCTTTGTGAACCAAAGCAAAGACAACCACCCTCTTGGGTGTCTCGTGAACCAAGAACAACTAAACTTCACGGTCGATTTATGTATCAAGCAAAACAAAACCAACCTAACGATTCTATAAACCAAATAAACAAGAATTAAGCAAATACCAAATCAAGACCCGATACCACACGGGTTTGACCCGAACCCATATCCTGGTCGGTATCAAACAAACACCCATTTACAACGATTATACCACACGAATTTGTTATCAAAAATTGTTTTGAATCAATCTTTCATCCACGAAAACAAAATAATAATTCACAGTTGGTTTTGTAATCAAAAGAGATTAACAAGATCAGTGAGTGTTGACATACCACAAGTATCAAAAGAGAAGGAGGTATGATGGTGCGGCTGTGGTGTTTTAACTCGAACCAAATAACTTACCATGACCCTAGTATTACATCTATACCCATAACCACGATCACTTGAACCTGATGGTGATGGCGGTTATGATGTGGTGAGGGCAGAAGTGGTAGTGAGGTGAGGCGGTGGTTGCTATATGCTAGAGAGAGATGGAATGTTTAAGAGAGTGAAGAAGATGAGATAAGAATTAGTATTACTTATGTTTGTGTTGTGTGTTGGATACGCAAGAGAGAAAAACAGATATATGACAAAATAACTGGTGTCGGTTTATTAAAGAGATAATATTATTATTACTTATTATATGTACCCGGTGTCCCGTTGAGTTAAAATATAAACACGGTACCATGGTTTGACGTTTTTATTAATAATGTATGAAATACATTTTCGTGATTGTTTATATAAAAAAAAATATAGAAATGAAATTACTAACCCGAATAATGATTATCGAATTTGAACCATAACTAATGCGGTGTCAGTATGCGTCATATGTAGTTTTCACATTTTACTAGATAACTTCTCGTTAAACAAGACAGAAGTGAACGAAAACGTTCAGAGTGATAATTCAAAACAGAGTGAATTATTTAGCTTGGAAAATTACCGGTTATGGTAAATGTGTTTACATTATTGGAAAAGTCAAATAGTCAAAAGTCAACTTTAAAGTCAATGGGTAAAATAGTCATTTTACCTTATGAAAAATTACGGTTGCTACATGTCTCTACCTCTAAAGGGAACTTCGTCCCGTTCGATGAGTGTTATCTCACGACGATGTGTGTGGGTTTATCTTCACGCTCCTACATGAATTCGTAACCTCTTCTAGAGTTCCATTGAGTTTTGTCAATAGAAATGTAACTTTGCTTAAGTCTTTTGACC
>CM040243.1:251662249-251723059 GCA_022545495.1 Chrysanthemum lavandulifolium | reverse complement strand
GAACAACATTTTAACTTGAGAAATTGTATTTCGTAAAGATTTATGTTTACATCTTTCAAAATATATATTATAGAATGTAGGCCCATAAAAGAATTAAAGTGGTCCCCAATTTTATATCAGAGTCTTTTATTATCATGCCATGCCAATGCCCAAGCGCCTCCAAAGTTTAGCTATCGCCTGCAATCCTGAAAATACATGCTAAAGTGTCAACACAAAGGTTGGTGAGTTCACAGGTTTTAATACACAAATAGTTTCCAAAACAGTAAGATCAATTGGTTGTCAAAGTTTTGAAAGGGTCCATCATGTATGCAGCGCGTTCATGGCTTTAAGGGTTCCACTACTTAAGCCGATTCACCAAACTTGCCCTACGTGCAACATGCTCTAACCTAGCATGAGAAGGTGATACTATGCACTCCGATTAGTAGAGTGAGGGATGGCTCTACCTAAATAGCTAGGGACTTTTACAAATGTATATAGGCGCCAAACATAATCATACATACCGGTTTGCACAAGATAGCGAGCATAGCTCGATGGATTGAATCACCAAGAATCCATAATTTCATGAATGCACAACCAATTTAGTTTTAAGTAATAATAGCATGCTTTTCACCCCAAAAGAGTAAAAGCAAGAAAGGGGTTGTGAAACTCACCTTAGTCTGAAGAAATACAAAATCACAACTAACACGACCGGCATCGAGAAATGTAACTCAAGAGTATCACAAGGTAGCAACAGATAACGATACAAGAGTACCGACACAACGGTGCGTCATTGGCACTACCTAATAGTATATGGTTTATCACAAATGCGTCTCATAAAGTAGATAAGTTTTCAAAAGATAAGTCGTTTTAGTTTTCGTGGAAGTTTCGTATCAACATTTGTAAAAATTTTGTATCATCATTCATGTGGTGGTTTGAAACAATAGACTCAATACCAAACGCACGCCATATATATATATATATATATATATATATATATATATATATATATATATATATATAAAGCACATATGTATTATACTTTATATCCCACTAATAATCCAATGGACGATCGCCGATATATTAAGTCCATCATAAGTCTAGTATTTTTCTAAATTATATCTATTTGATATAAGTCTTAATCCAATATCACCAACCTTTGTCTAATGTCATAAGTTGTTATATCTAATACAAGTCTCGATAATGTAGTCCGAATATAATAGTCATCAAGTACATGAATTGTTCAAATTAATATATCCATTTTGTATCTAGTATATCCAGTATGCCCAAGCCCGTCATGTACAATATAAGTCTAATATGAATGTGTATATATATAATCCATTACAAGTCCAAGTGTTTCAAGTCTCACTCTATATTATATAATCAGTGTGTATTAATATAGTCCACTAATAAAAATCAATATCAAAGATTTACCCGAAACATACCAATGGTGACCAAGTCAAATCAAAATAGATTATGTCCGATAAGTAGTCCAAATGATAATAGTCCGAGTTTTCAAGTCTTAATCCGTATTGTCCAAGTCCGATGAGTATTAGTACAGTCTAGGTCAAGTGTAATAAGTTTGTCCAATTATCCAATATGTTTAGTCCAAATGAGTACATCCCGTACCAAATTTATTGTCCAAAATATTAAGTCAAAACTTAACTAATAATTACGAGGTCAAAATAATTAAATTACGTTAGTTCAATGTTTAATAATCATAAGTATTATTACTAGTTAGATAAATAACTTAGTAAATAAAAATACTCTTATTTGTATTTTCTTTTGGACTCGGCCTGCTAGTGAAACGACCCAAACATACCCATGTAGGCTTAAGGCCCATCCCTCTATCCAAATAATCACTCCTCTATGTGTCTAGCTATTAAACTGAGAACCAAAACAATATACCAGTTTTGTAATTGTCCTAAAGCCGAAAACAACAATAAGCACACCCTTCGGTGTGTGAACCAAATCGAAATTAACAAAAAATCCCCTCGGTCCTATTTGACCGAGACCATACCATAACCAAACGCACCAAAACAAATCCCAAATGCACCTTATTTCTATGACTGAAATCAACTCCGCAATCATAAAGATACCAACACTCCTGCTGTAGAAATAAGCAAACAAACGCACCCTAGTTGGGGCTATTGATATTGTAATAACCAAACGCCCCCATGGGACGTGGTGTGGGTCAATACAAACAAATCAGACGCACCCCTGTGGGGCTGCTATTACACATAAACAAACGCCCCTTTGAGGCTCGGGCTACAGAAACAAACACCCTCTTGGGCGTGGGCAATGAGAACAAACTCGCCTTTTAAAGGGTGAATGACAAAGAAACCAAACGCGCCCTTTGGTGCTTCTCTTGGTTCAAACAAGAAGAAGAAAAAACAAGCTAGACGCCCCTCTTGTGTTGTGATACGCAAGCACAAAACACACCCTTGTGGGGTCGTTGCTGTGAACCAACCCAAGACCCACCCTTGTGTCGTTTCTAGTAATAACCGAGGCAAAACCAAATGCCCTTGTGGGGTTGTGGCTGACTTGATAAAAAACAAACATACCCTTTGGGTAGTTTTTCCAGCCAAGGTAAACAGTTCGAGACACACCCTTTGGGTCGTCTTTTGAACCGAGTATAAAACAAACACTTCCCAAATCAATTAAGCAACCAACACACCCCATGGCTAAACAAATTTGACCAAAGGATTGTCCGAATACACAAATCAAGCTTAATCACACAAGCTAGCCACTTGTGAATGGCTAACCGTAATAAACTTAAACCGCCGTAAACCAATACAATGAAGATCGAGAATACAATGAATTCCGGTCGTTAAGTCCCACGGAGACTCAATGGTGTGTAAACACTAATTCAGATGATAGAATGATCACTAAGGATAGTGATCAAGAAAGGTTTTGATTGGAAATTACACTCACCGATTGATTTGAATGTATTTGGACACGCATAGAAAAGCACAACAATCGATAAGACAAACGTAAAACTTACGCTTAAAAACTACGATCACGCACAAAATAAAAAGTGAGATCTAAGAAATAAAAGACCTAAAATATGAAAATAACATTTTGGAATCCTAAAATAAAAGAAAATTATTAGAAAAAGAAAATTATATTTACAACTATTTAATTAATTATTATTAATTAAAACTATTTTAACTATTTAAAAATACTCTAAAATAGAAGAAAATACAAAATAAGGCTAGAAAAATAAAATTATGATTCAGAAAAATCTAAATAAAACTAATTTTAAAAATAAAATATATTTTTCACACTTTTTATCTAATTATTACTAATTAATTATTATTTAAAATACACTTAAATACTAAAAATATAAAATAAATCTGAAAATGAAATTTTAACTTGGAAAATCTAAAATATGATAAAACTAATTTTAAAACTGAAAAGATATTTTTATGCTTTTAATTATTTATTACTAATTATTTAATACTTATTAACTATTTAAAATTATAATAAATACTAAAAAGATTAGGAAAATTATGAAACTTTTTCTAAAAATACTATATGATGACGAAAACTAACAAAAGTATAAAACAAGATTTGCTTATTAATAAGCTAAAAAGAAAAATCAAAAGCTAAAACCTATTAAATAAATGCTATCACTGAATTTAAATTGATGTTTTTCTGGATTTTCTTTTTGAAAACTACTAAACTACTTAAAATATGAAACTTTTATAAAGACAAAATTTTACAAATCACAAATAAGCAGTTTGATGAGCTTATAAGCCAGCAGTTGGATAAAGAGCTTATTTTGGAGAAATAAGCTCAAACAAGCTTGCAAACCAAACAAAAGCTAGAATAAGATAAAATAAGCTACAAGCTACTTATATGAGGCTAAAAGACACAAAGATTAACACCGAAAAGCTAGGAAAAGCTAATAAGCACTTGGCTTAAACCGAAAATGGATGTAACAAAAGGCCACTGCAGCCTAGCAAACAAGCTTCAAAATGAAAACTTAAGCTTGGGACTCAAAGATGACCAGGTTGGCTTTCCAAAGAACCAAGTATCACAGGATTTGAGCAACTAATAAGCTCTATGTGAGCTTATCAAGTTGGACCACCCAACTGTGCATAGGGCACCATTTTCAAACAGGTACTCAAAATAAGCTAGTTAAAAAGTACTTAAAAAGCTGATTAACAGAGAACTAGTATTTTTCTAATTTTGTTTAGCAACTAAACTTTAATACCCCTAAAGATTTTAAGCTAAAACTCACTATTAAACTCACACTGAAATTATCTATTTTAATCAAAAACGACCAAATGAAAAATTTGACTTTTTGTAAAAACCAAGAGAGTTGACTAAAATGAAATTTAAACTGATCCTAAGCACTGATTATGTTGTTACAAGGTGATATAAGACTGATTTGATCAACACTAACAACTTACTAACACAAAATCATGATCCTGAATTATTAAAATCCAACAGTGAGCACAAAAGATTAGATCAAAGATTATTTTGACTTTTCAAGAACAAGAACTGGTTTTTATGACTGATATGAGTTATTAGGTGTGTATGAGACACAGAACAAGCACACACCAACAACACCAACAAAGCCTGTTTCAGTTTAAACAGGCAAATCCAAACACCCTTTAAGTGACTGTTTTGGAATTTTTTCAAAGCAAATCACAAATTCAGTCCATGCATTTGATTAATAACCATCTATTCTCATAAATTGAAACTAAATAACCAGTAAACAACATCAATAACAACATAAACCGAGAAATTACACTACTGCCATATTAACTATTTAGAACAAGATTTTTAGTGACTACAAATTAAGAAGAACAAGCTAACTGTTTTAAAGCTTAATTATGCTTAACTATATCTCGAAACATAAACATATCTGATTCAAGCTAATCATCGACTCTAATAGTAAAATGCTAAAATTGCACAAAAAGCTTACAGATTGAAATGAATCACAAACTAAGAACCAAGAGCCAAGACCACTCCTATAGGCTTACCACTAAGCCACTAACCCAAGGCCATCCAAGATTTACCCTGCTCCAGCTGTGAACACCATTTCCCTATGATTTTTGATTTTTCAACTATTTAATTTGTATTTTTGGTGATTTTTGATTTTTGCTTCTAAATTGTTTTTTAAGGTTTCTAAAAGCTTGAATAAGCTTTCTAGGGAGCTTATGTGGCTTATTCAGTCCAAGTTAACATCTACAAACAACATTCGAATCATTTTGAATCTTTGAACATGGAAATTTTGCATAAACTGAAAATATACTTAAGACTTGAAATTTATGCTTGCAAAGTTTAACAATACATTAAAACTTGAAATACAAAGTTCAAAAGCTTAAAGATACACCGAAATTAAAATTAAGCTAAAACGACTTAGAAAATTAAAGATTACACTAGATGATAGATACATTGCTTCCTCTCACTCCTTTATAGACTTTTGAGACTCTCTTGATATCTCTGAATCTTTCCCACTTCATCTGAGCCCTTGAATCATTGAATTACATAAAAACCGTCCACTTGTAGATTTGGCGCCAAAATTCTTCATAGCAGGTTTTAGTATTAATTGGGTTGGTTTCAATCAATTAAGAGTCTTTGGGTGTTAGTGGAGGTGGAGGGGACAAGGTAAGGTGAGGGGGGGAGTAAATCATGGAAAACCATGACTGATTTTGGTTTTCAGCTTGTGTTGAGGAGGATGAACAGTTGGGCGGTTTTTCTGCCCGTTTGACTTTCGTTGACCGTGGCTTATAATAACGGGGGAGGTCAAAAATGGATTATGACTGGGGCCAAAATGTATTGTGAACTGGGGCTCAAGGGTCAAGGTTCATGTGGTTGGGCTTGGATATGGGCCAGCAGGTTTTAGATTGGATTTGGGCTTGATATATTTAAAAGGATCCGTTTGGTTAAGTATACACAAGGACTAGAATTGCAAATTTACCAAACTTGAAGGACTGATCTTGCCAACTTTCCAAACTTATCACAAGGACCAATTTTGACAAACTTTGATAGTACAAGGACCCTTTTTGCATAAAATTCCATTTTTAAAAGTCCAAGGACTAATTTTGCAATTTTTCAAAGTTTAAGGACCTTTCCTGCCATTTGACCAAAGAATCATTCAAGGACCAATTTTAACAACTTAAAATATTTCAGGGACCTTGAATGACAAAACTTCACATTTTTGAATTCCAGGGACTAGATTTTACAACTTTTAAAACTTGGGAGACTAAAGCGCCAATTTTGCAAACTTGAATCATTTTCATCCGATTTTGATCTTTTGCATTTAAAACACATAAAACATCGATTTGTGATATTTTGATGTGTTTCGAGTGATTTCGAGATGATTTTGCGTTTAGATTGTACAAAATGATGAGTATTTAGACACTCATCAATCCCCACATCGAGATATTGCTAGTCCCTAGCAATGATTTAGAATTTTAATGGATTTTAAAACTCTTTACCAAAAGCCATCACTGGAGTAGCCAATTGTTTTGATTCAAGTAAGAACCTTGGTACAATGATAACCAAATGATTTTGAGCAAATCATAAGTCAGAAACGGATTTGATTTGTCTTTACCGAGCCGTTTGCTCGGACTAGCCAACTCTTAGATAAATTATCGAATTATCTTTGGTGAGTCAATACCAATTATGGATTTTCCATCGCCTTTACCACAAGCCATAACCTTGCGGCTAGCCAACTCTTCACTTTTTAGGATATGGTGAGTTGAGAACCATACAATTTTGGGCAAATTGCAAGCCATAAACGGATTTGAGAAATCTTTACCAAGAGTCGTTTGCTCTGGATTAGCCAATCCTTTTGTCTATTAGACATGGCGGATCGATAACCATATGCCGAGTAAGTGTAGAACACTTACTCCAAAAAAAAAATTTTTTGGCCAAAACGGGAATCATGGATAAATATGATAAAATTCGTGAGAATTCCCCCACACTTAGAAATGAATATTGCCCTCAATATTCAAAGTACCGCGGTTATGCCGAAACAAAGAACGTAAAGGAAATACTATGGCCATTATTATGAAAGAGATTTTTTTTTTTTTATGATGATTTTATATACAACAAATGGGGCAACTCCCCACACTAGGGTGGTAGAACAGAAAGAAGATGTAAATATGGGTGAAAACCCATATGGTGTGTGCTAATGTTTTTGATTCCCGAGTCACTAGCTTGACTCGATCCCCGCATTCATTGGTTCATGGGAATGTTTGTAAACCGGACAACCACGGATGGAATGTCCTCTCCAAAGTAATGCTTCACCGATGACCATTCACTTTAAAATTTGGACCATCGGGTTGAGATAACTCAATGGTGCCGTAAGGATAAACCTTAGCAATGGTAAATGGACCAGACCAACGGGACTTAAGCTTTCCCGAGAAAATCTTCAATCTTGAATTGAAAAGAAGGACTCGATCACCAACGTTGAAAACGCGGTTCTTGATTTTAGAGTCATGAATCTTCTTTGTCTTTTGTTTATAGATTAAAGAGTTCTCGTATGCTTGATCACGGAGTTCATTTAGTTCATTCATTTGAACTTTTCTCGTGATCACCAAATATCCAGATATCGAAGTTTGCATGTTTTAAGGCCCAAGAAGCCTTGTGCTCTAGCTCAATCGGAAGATGACATGCCTTCCGTACACTAGCTTGTATGGAGTACACCCAATTGGTGTTTTGTAAGTCATCTGAAGGGCCCAGTGCGTCATCCGTTTATCCGACCAGATGCACGATTTTCGCCATCGTCCTTTCAAGAATTCTTTTATACCACGGTTAGAAACTTCCACCGCCCACTTGTTTGGGGTGGTATGCGAGATAGACGGTGGGTAACACCATATTTTTGCATGACACGATCAAATTGGTCATTGCGTAAATGTGTACCACGATCATCGATTATAGCTCTCGGAGTTCCAAACCGGCAAAAGAGATTTCAAAATTTCACAACTACTCGGCATCATTTGTAGGTAAAGCTTTCGCAAACCCATTTTGACAAATAGTCAACGACCACGAGTATGTATTTGTTACCTCGAGAAGATGGAAATGGCCCCATAAAATCAATACCCCGGATGTCAAATATCTCACAAACTTGAATGGCATTTTGTGGCATTTCATTTCTTTGAGATATATTCCATGACGTTGACAAGCGTCTGAGCTTTGACAAATTCGGGGCATCCTTATAGATTGTGGATAAAAACCCGAAATCAAACACCTTTTGGCGGTGTAGTTTGACTATGATGGCCCCGTTGGGTCGGCAAAAATGTGAAAGAAATTTCAATAGCTTCGTCCATAAACACACCGCGTCGGATGACTTGATCATACAGTTTTGAATAAGAAGGGTCGTCCAAAATAATGTTTAACATCTTTGAAGAATTTGTTCTTCGTTGGGTCGACATCCCTCATTATGAAGTTACCCACATGGTAATTTGCGAAGTCAACAAACCATGGGTGGTGGAATTCCGAAAGAAACCGCATTGAGTGTCTCGAGAGGAAATGTTTCATTTATTTCCTTTTCTCGAAAACATCTTGGTGAGGGTTTCTAATGCAGACGGATGAGTCGTGACTAGATTCTCGGCTCTTTTTATCACGTATAATGATATCAAATTCACGGAGGAGGAGAATCCAGCGGACAATCTCGGCTTTGCATCTTGTTTTGCAAAGAGATATTTGAAAATAGGAGTGATCCGTATACACCACGTTTGGTCAAGATTAAAATCGGCCGAAACTTCTCAAATGCATACACCACGGCTAATAGCTCTTTTACGTGGTGGTGTAATGAGTTTGAGCTTCATCATCAGTCTTACTTGCTGCGTAGTAGATAGGCTGAAAATGCTTGTTTCTTCGTTGCCCTAAGGCCCACCGATAGCAAAATCACTTGCATCGCACATGAGCTCAAAGGGTAAATCCCGGTGGGAGAAAGCGGAATGGGTGCCTCGATGAGATTTTTTCTTCAATGTTTCAAAAGCTTCAATGCACTCGGATGAGAAGATAAAAGGAGCATCCTTTTCAAGAAGATGGGTCATAGGCGGGCGATTTTAGAAAAATCTTGTATGAATCTAGATAGAAACCGGCATGACCTAAAAACTCCTAATACCTTTGGCGGTAGTAGGATGAGGTAATTTAGCAATGACATCGACTTTTGCTCTATCTACCTCAATCCCATTTTGGAAATCTTATGTCGAGGACGATGCCTTCTTTGACCATAAAGTGACTTTTCTCAGGTTTAGACAAAGATTGGTGTCTTCACACCTTGAAGCATTTTTCTAAATGGGAGAGACATGTTTGAAATGAATCCCCAATGACCGAGAAGTCATCCATAAACACCTCCATTGTTTCCCGATCATGTCGTGGAATATGGCTATCATACATCGTTGGAGCGTGCGGGAGCATTACATAAGCCAAAAGGCATACGTTTGTAGGCAAAAGTTCCGTATGGGCGGTGAATGTAGTTTTCTCTTGATCCCGTGGATCAATAGGGATCTGAAAGTAACCCGAGAAACCATCAAGGAAACAATAGTATTCGTTCCTTTAATCTCTCAAGCATTTGGTCCATAAAGGGTGAGGAAAATGGTCTTTACGGTGGCGTCATTTAACTTACGATAGTCAATACACACCGCCATCCGTAACCAATCGAGTTGGAATTAACTCGTTATCTTCATTGTGACAACGATAATGCCACCTTTTTGAACACAATGAATTGGGCTAACCCGGACTATCCGAGATCGGGTAAATTAATCCTGCATCGAAGTTTGATAACCTCTTGTTTGATAACATCATGGATTTTGGATTCTCTTCTCGATGTTGAGCTACTGGTTTGAAGTCATCCTCCATTAAGATTTTGTAGGTACAAAACTCGGGTTGATACCCTTAATGTCGGAGAGTTCCAAGCAATTGCTTGCTTGTGTGACTTCAAGATCTTTATGAGAGCAGCTTTTTCATCTTTACTCAAATCTCGGGCAATAATGGTGGTAATTTATCATCACCTTCTAGAAATGCATACTCGAGATGAGGCGGAAGTCCTTAAGCTCAACCTCGAAATTCTTGATTTTTCTCAACCGATTTGACTTCCTTATTATGAAGCTTGACGGGAGGGAGAGGAGGAGAAGTGTCATGATTTAACACTTCTTTAGAAGAATATCTCCTCCGATTAATCTCAAATTGATTAATCTCAATTGGAATTGAATCACTAGTGGGAGGGTTGATGATGGATCACCATTAAGCAACTTCTCAATAAAATATGTCCCTCAATATTAATTGGGCGTGATCAATTTCCCATGGAGCAGAATCACTAGCCAAGTAGGCTTCAATCTCATCTAAGATGAAGTCGCTTCAAACCGAGTGAGGGAAGGAGTAGAATTGGCTATGATAGGTTGAGAAGATGGGTGGGATCCCTCACTCAGAATTATGAGAATAACCAAGAATTTCTTGAGTACTCTTGGAAGCAACATCAATGATATCTATTCGGTTAACAGACTCGGAATCATAGTTTCATGAGTACCTCGAAGTTTGATCAAGGTTAAAGTGTGACTTCATTACCAACACGTAATGTGATTTCTTGCTCAAATACATCAATGAGAGCACGGCCCGTTCTCGTGAATCCTCGACCAACAATGAGAGGAACCCGATGATCGGCATCAAAATCAACAACCACGAAGTCACCGGGAAATGGAACTTTCCTACTTTCCAAATCGTCCTCAAGAATGCCAAGAGGACGGGATATGGAACGATCGCAAGCTCAAGAGTCATGCATGTAGAGTAAGTTCCGGAAGAGAAAGTTTCTTCCACATCGAATAAGGCATAAGGTTTATGCTTGCACCAAGATCTGCTAGGCAAAGCATTCAACCATTCTGAGAATACACAAGGTAAGAGAAATTTCCCAGATCTCCAAGTTTCTCGAAGCTTTTTCGAATAACACGAGGCGGTTTCGTTAAGAGGAGTTTTAGCCATTTCAAACAGCTTTTCCTTATTGCTTAACATGTGTTTGAGAGTTGATGCAAACTTGGGCATCAACATGATAGCATCCGTAAAGCTTATGTCAAAATGTAACTCTTGGAAAATTTGAAAAATTTGTCCATTTGATGACCGGCTTTTTCATGGAGCTTTGCTCATTCAAACGTGATGGGTAAGGAATAGAAGATTTGGATTTTGGGTTTTCAACAGTGCTGGTGGTTCAAAACAACTCCTGGATTTGACTTGGGTTTCGGACAACTTGAGGTTGGACTACCGAAGGTGGGACGTGTCTTGGTATCGATGGGCTTGAATAATGCACCTTGTCCAGTAGTATCCTTGGTAACTTGACTCATTGCCACAGTGGAGGAGGCATTGAGTCAAAGGTCCATTGTGTGTCGGAGGTTCACTTTCCACTACCTTTGGGAGAGAGAAGAAGAGGTAGTAGGAATAGCAGGTCCATCATATGAAACACCACTTGGTTGTGATCGCCTTGCATCGCCTCCCGGTTAGCGATCGTGTTGCTCGGAAGTTTTCCGAGCAGGGTTGATCATTTAAAGACTTCTTAAGATCGCCGATCCGACCGACCAACAACCTGTTCATTTCATCTTGGGATTTCATGAATTGCTTCATAACTCATCGATGATGGTCCCGGAGGAACAATGGCGGGAGGGTTGGAGGAGATAATTTGAGGTCGTATGTTTTGATTATAGCCAAAATTCCTTGATTAGGATTCATATTCCATGAAATTGATTCCTCGATTGAAATTGTTTTGGTAGAGGTTTCCTTGATGTTGGAAACCTTGATTGGGTCCAGATATAAATTACCTTGGTTTTGATAACCTTGGTTCATTCTCGGTTGGTTCGATTCGGTTTTGCATGTTATGATTCGTTAAACCGGTGGTGCTCGATTAGTGTTAGCACGGTAGTGTGGTTCATTTTGAGGACGGTATTGAGTACCTCCTTGTCGTGAACTACCGCTAGAGCATTGGCTTCAAAAGGACTACCATCGGTGGCGTACAATTGTAGTAAGCATGAGGACCACCACAAGTAACACAACTCGACTTTCTTCACTTCACCATGTGTTGGTGTCGAGTGAAGGTCACTTTTTAGTTAGCCGTAACCAAAGCTCGAACAATGTCTGTGAGTTTGTCAATCTTAGCATCGGTGCTAGATGTACTGCTGGGGATGAAGAAGAAGGTCCACATGAGACCGATATGTCTTTGCTCGGGAAGGCGGACACGAGATTTGTTCTCAATGATTTGCAAGGCCTCTTTGTAGTCTTGCTCAGAAATTACCTCCGCGTAGGCATTCAAAGAGTCTTGATTAGTTTGATTGAGACAATTATAGAAAGTATCCATTTGCATTAACTCGGTAAAACCATGATGCGGACACTCATGAAGCAACTCTTTGTAACGATCCCATGCCTCCCGAATGATTCATCAAATCTACGAAAATTTCATTATCTCATTCTTAAGACTTGTGGTTCGGGATGGAGGATAGAACTCGTTAACGAACTTGGTGACTAGATCTTCCATGTCTCAATAGAACGAGGGGTTGTTTCGAGCCAATTCCGGGCTTGTCCCTAGAGAAAATGGGAACAGAAGAAGCTTGATAGCTTCATGTGGGACATTCTTGTACTTGATGGTAGATGCAATCTTGTTAAACCATCGAATGTGTGCATGAGGATCATCCCGCCAAAACCATAGAATTGGCTTTGGGTTACTAGATTAAGTAACCCGGTTTTGAGCTCGAAGGTGTCGACCCGCGATGGTCTGGGACAACAACAAGATCTCCGTAACCCTCGATGGGTGCTTGGAGAAGCTCATTCATAGGCTTGTCTTCGCCATTCGACGGTGGTGGTGGTGGTAGACGTTCTCGATCACGGTGAAGGGAGCGACGTCCCCACGCTCACGAGGAATCTTTCAAGTTCGAAAAGTGGACTTGTAGAATCGAAGAACGAGTGCGCATGCACTAAGTATAAAAATCAATTTTCAAAACAAATGAGGCAAACGACAAGTGAACTTAACCAATAATCACAAATGAAATGGCTTCTTTGAAAAGGTACACCAAATCACAAGGACACAAAGGCAAGTTTTAAATCGATGTTCGGGAACTTATTATGGTCACACCCCCGCTAGTAGGTGTCTTGCCTTGATTTGCGGTGGTTGATTTTATGTATATATTAAGTACCACCGAAAAGACGTAGGTAATGATTTGTGCCGATGGGTTTAAAACTTTTGGACAATATTTTGGTATCGTCTCGTTTAACCAAATCGTATCTCTTTAAGAATCACCTTAAAGAAAATACAAGATAGAAAACGCTCCGATTGTTTTGTTGTTTTATATATATTTTTTTGGTGTTTTTAACACTTTAGGAAAAGTGCTAATGAACTTTTGATTTTCTTATAACTTTACAAAAACTTTTTACAAATGGTGGGTTATGTGCAAGAATGGGTCCGAAATGGTTTAACACACGCTAAAGCCTCCGGCAATGCGCCTTAAAATTTGATTGTGTCCTCGAATACACAATCAAGCTTAATCACACAAGCTAGCCACTTGTGAATGGCTAACCGTAATAAACTTAAAAGCGCTCGAAACCAATACAATGAAGATCGAGAATACAATGAATTCGGGTCGTTAAGTCCCACGGAGACTCGATGGTGTAAACACTAATTCAGATGATAGAATGATCACTAAGGATAGTGATCAAGAAGGTTTTGATTGGAAATTACACTCTTGATTGATTTGAATGTATTTGGACACGAATAGAAAAGCACAACAATCGGATAAAACAAACGTAAAACTTACGTTTAAAAACTACGATATCATAAAATAAAAAGTGAGATATAAGAAATAAAAGACCTAAAAATATGAAAATAAAATTTTGGAATCCTAAAATAAAAGAAAATTATTAGAAAAGAAAATTATTTTACAACTATTTAATTAATTATTATTAATTAAAAACTATTTTAACTATTTAAAAATACTCTAAAATAGAAGAAAATACAAAATAAGGCTAGAAAAATAAAATTATGATTTAGAAAAATCTAAAATATTATAAAACTAATTTTAAAATTAAAATATATTTTCACACTTTTATCTAATTATTACTAATTAATTATTATTTAAAATACACTTAAATACTAGAAAATATAAAATAAATCTGGAAAATGAAATTTTAACTTGGAAAATCTAAAATATGATAAAACTAATTTTAAAACTGAAAAGATATTTTTATGCTTTTAATTATTTATTACTAATTATTTAATACTTATTAACTATTTAAAATTATAATAAATACTAAAAAGATTAGGAAAATTATGAAACTTTTTTCTAAAAATACTATATGATGAAAGAAAACTAACAAAAGTATAAAAATAAGATTTGCTTATTAATAAGCTAAAAGAAAAATCAAAAAGCTAAAACCTATTAAATAAATGCTATCATCTGAATTTAAATTGATGTTTTTCTCGATTTTCTTTTGAAAACTACTAAACTACTTAAAATATGAAACTTTTATAAAGACAAAATTTTACAAATCACAAATAAGCGGTTTGATGAGCTTATAAGCCATCAGTTGGATAAAGAGCTTATTTTGGAGAAATAAGCTCAAACAAGCTTGCAAACCCAAACAAAAGCTAGAATAAGATAAAATAAGCTACAAGCTACTTATATGAGGCTAAAAGACACAAGATTAACACCGAAAAGCTAGAAAAAGCTAATAAGCACTTGGCTTAAACTGAAAAATGGATTGAACAAAAGGCCACTTGCAGCCCTAGCAAACAAGCTTCAAATGAAAACTTAAGCTTGGGACTCAAAGATGACCAGTTGGCTTTCCAAAGAACCAAGTATCACAGATTTGAGCAACTAATAAGCTCTATGTGAGCTTATCAAGTTGGACCACCCAACCTGCATGCAGGCACCATTTTCAAACAGTACTCAAAATAAGCTAGTTAAAAAGTACTTAAAAGTGATTAACGAGAACTAGTATTTTCTAATTTTGTTTAGCAACTAAACTTTAATACCCCAAAAGATTTTAAGCTAAAACTCACTATTAAACTCACACCGAAATTATCTATTTTAATAAAAAACGACCAAATGAAAATTTGACTTTTGTAAAACCAAGAGAGTTGACTAAAATGAAATTTAAACTGATCCTAAGCACTGATTATGTTGTTACAAGGTGATATAAGACTGATTTGATCAACACTAACAACTTACTAACACAAAATCATGATCCTGAATTATTAAAATCCAACAGTGAGCACAAAAGATTAGATCAAAGATTATTTTGACTTTTCAAGAACAAGAACTGGTTTTTATGACTGATATGAGTTATTAGGTGTATGAGACACGTAACAAGCACACACCAACAACACCAACAAAGCTCTGCTTCGAGTTTAAACAGGCAAATCAAACACCCTTTAAGTGACTGTTTTGGAATTTTTCAAAGCAAATCACAAATTCGATCCATGCATTTGATTAATAACCATCTATTCTCATAAATTGAAACTAAATAACCAAGAAACAACATCAATAACAACATAAAACAGAAATTACACTACGCCATATTAACTATTTAGAACAAGATTTTTAGTGACTACAAATTAAGAAGAACAAGCTAACTTTTTTAAAGCTTAATTATGCTTAACTATATCCGAGAAACATAAACATATCTGATTCAAGCTAATCAAGACTCTAATAGTAAAATGCTAAAATTGCACAAAAAAGCTTACAGATTGAAATGAATCACAAACTAAGAACCAAGAGCCAAGACCACTCCTATAGGCTTACCACTTCAAGCCACTAACCCAAGGCCATCCAAGATTTACCCCTCAAATTGTGAACACCATTTCCTATGATTTTGATTTTCAACTATTTAATTTGTATTTTTGTGATTTTTGATTTTGCTTCTAAATTGTTTTTAAGGTTTCTAAAAGCTTGAATAAGCTTTCTAGGGAGCTTATGTGGCTTATTCAGTCCCAAGTTAACATCTACAAACAACATTGAATCATTTTGAATCTTTGAACATGGAAATTTTGCATAAACCGAAAATATACTTAAGACTTGAAATTTATGCTTGCAAAGTTTAACAATACATTAAAAACTTGAAATACAAAGTTCAAAAGCTTAAAGATACTTTCGAAATTAAAATTAAGCTAAAACGACTTAGAAAATTAAAGATTACACTAGATGATAGATACATTGCTTCCTCTCACCTCCTTTATAGACTTTGAGACTCTCTTGATATCTCTCGAATCTTTCCCACTTCATCCGAGCCCTTGAATCATTGAATTACATAAAACCGTCCACTTGTAGATTTGGCGCCAAAATTCTTCATAGCGGGTTTTAGTATTAATTGGGTTGGTTTCAATCAATTAAGAGTCTTTGGGTGTTAGTGAGGTGGAGGGACAAGGTAAGGTGAGGGGGAGTAAATCATGGAAAACCATGGTGATTTTGGTTTTCAACTTGTGTTGAGGAGGATGAAAAAGAGGGCGGTTTTTCCGCCTGTTTGACTTTCGTTGACCGTGGCTTATAATAACGGGAGGTCAAAATGGATTATGACTTGGGCCAAAATGTATTGTGAATCTGGGGCTCAAGGTCAAGGTTCATGTGGTTGGGCTTGGATATGGGCCACAGTGTTTAGATTGGATTGGGCTTGATATATTTAAAAGGATCCGTTTGGTTAAGTATACACAAGGACTAGAATTGCAAATTTACCAAACTTGAAGGATGATCTTGCCAACTTTCCAAACTTATCACAAGGACCAATTTTGACAAACTTTGATAGTACAAGGACCCTTTTGCATAAAATTCCATTTTAAAAGTCCAAGGACTAATTTTGCAATTTTTCAAAGTTTAAGGACCTTTCCTCGCCATTTGACCAAAGAATCATTCAAGGACCAATTTTAACAACTTAAAATATTTGTGGACCTTGAATGACAAAACTTCACATTTTGAATTCCGTGGACTAGATTTGACAACTTTTAAAACTTGGGGACTAAAAGCGCCAATTTGCAAACTTGAATCATTTTTCATCGATTTTGATCTTTTGCATTTAAAACACATAAAACATCGATTTGTGATATTTTGATCATTTTGATGTGTTTCGAGTGATTTCGAGATGATTTTGCGCTTTAGATTGTACAAAATGATGAGTATTTAGACACTCATCAACCAGATACCCTAGTTAGTCATGACCCAATCCGATACCAAATCAATTAAACAAACGCTCCTTATGATTCATTCAACACATGAATTTATTTATAAACATGTTTTAAACTAAGTTTTAACCACAAAAACTATATCAATGATTTGATAATCGGTTTGAATAAAAAGTTAACAAAGATAACTCTTTGTGTGTCCACTTACCAAGAAAACGAAAAGAGGAGAAAGGTGAGGAGATATGTGGTGATGGAGAAGTGGCTGAGGTGGTTATTTCGAACCAACAAATCACCCTTTTGCTGCAGTTTTTGATCTTGATTGAGAACCAAAACCAACACAATCTTGTGATGTTGATGAGTGATGATGATAAGGGTGGCGTATGGTAGCTGTGGTGATTATTAAGAGAGAAGGAGGAGGTGTGAGATTGGCGGTGTGAGGGAGAGAAGAGAGGATAAGAATCTGATCTTCTTCTCTCATTCTTTTTTTATATATACATAAAGCAAATTGGGCGGTTGAATTATTATTATTGTAGCGTGTACCTGTGTCCTGTTGAGTTAAAGTATAAACGCGGTATCAAGTTTTGAGGTTTTTAATTAATAATGTACGAAGTACATTTTCGTGATCGTTCTTATAAAAATAATATGAAAACAAAATTATTGACCCGAATAATAATTATCGAATTTAAATTATATGCGGTGTCGGTATGCGTTATATTACTTTCTACGCTTTATGAGATTAATTTTCGTTAAATAGACAGAAGTCAACAAAAATATTTAGAGATTTATAATTTAAATCAGAATGAATTAATTATCTTTAGAAATTACCGGTTAACTACCGATTACACGTTACTAGAAAAGTCAAATACTCAAAAGTCAACTTTAAAAGTCAAAGGGTAAAATAAAAATCTGCGTCACATTAGTTAGTTTTCTTAATCAGATAAACTGATAACGTTTTACCTAAAAAAATTGACGTAGAAAATAGATAAATATTCTTTTATTAGAATATTATGTTAGTTTAATACAAGGTAAAATTTACCAGTGGTTACAGTCTCACCCCCTTATGGGAACTTCGTCCCGAAGTTCAGTGAGTGTTATCTGTTGACGGCGTGTTTGAGTTTGTCTTCACGTTCCCTCGTGAATTCAGGAACTCTTCTCAAGTTCCATCAAACTTTGACAATAGGAATACAGCTTACTTAAGTCGTTTGATTTCTCAGTAGGTTCTTCGATAAAGTTCAGACGTTCATCAATCTGGATCTCTTCCAGAGAAATAATAAGTGTCTCATCAGTATGACAATTCTCAGAATGCACACACGAAAGGCGGCGTGTACACTATTAAGTTCGGGTGGTAGCTCGAGTCTATAAGCTTCCAATTTAATTCTAGCAAAATTTTGAAAATTTTGATGTCGAGATGTCTAGGAGAAGGTGTGAGTATTTGTGGTGAATTATGATCTTCGCAACCGAAGAGTCTAATATGGCAGTACCAGTTGGAGAGCTGAAGATGTTGGAGAACCAAATATTGTGGGGCCAGCTAGAGGCACCACAGGAGTAAATGTTATATCAGCGGTCAGAGGTTTTTCTTACAAGGAGTTCTAGAGGTACAAGCTCAACTATTTCAAAGTCACGGATAGAGCTATTGGTTTGGCTCGTTGGTTTGAGTGGACAGAGTCAATATTTCTAATCATCAACTATGCTGAAGACTGCAAAGTCAAACATGCCGCAAGCATACTTCTGAATGATGCTTGTCATGGTGGAATGTTGTTGCTCAATGTATTAGTATTGAGAATACTCATAAGATCGTGTGGACTAAGTTGAAGAAGTTATAATCAAGAAGTATTGCCCTCGGAATGAGGTGCAAGAAATGAAGGTGATTTTAGGACCTTGTTGTCAGAGATATTAATATCACGACTTATATCTGTTATTTTCAAGAGTTTGGTAGTATTGTGAGTTGTAAGCTATACAAGTATCTTTGTATGAGATAGATAGTTGGGTAAGATGTTCGTGACCTTGAAAGCATTATATTTTAGTAAGATAGGTTTTCAAAGCGTGATGTAATAAAAGACAGTTTAAAAAATTGATGTTTTGATGTTTCTTAGCATGAGAAAGTTTGATAAGGTTTGACAAGAAATTTCTAATTCGTAAGAACAAGTATCTTCAGAAAAATGTCACCACAAGTTTTATCATTGAGGCAAATGAAACTTTAAAGGAAGGTCCTTGAAGGTGAAAGCGGCATATAATAAAATGTAGTTGAGTATGTATAACTCCATAAGTTCTAGATGCCTAAGGTTAGAGTCAAGTTGTTAAGGTTATGATCGTTAGTAGTTTATCCTATAATGACTAGCATGGTGTCATTGTCCTCTCGGATTTGGACGGTTTAAAATAAAGAGTCTCGACTTGTTAAAATTTCGGAGAGAACTTGAATGAATGTAGAAAGTTCTTTCAACTTGACTTTTGTGATGAAAACTTGTTAAATAAGGTTTAAATGGCCACATGCAATCGGTTCCAAGTTAAAGGTTTACAGGTGAATTCAAAAGTTGTTTCTCAATTTCAAATAATTTCAACACCTCAGCTTCTTGTAAATAATGAATCAATTGGTTCCTTAGTAATTTCTCATTAAATGTTTATTTATTGTTTCACAACAAAGAGTTTGATCTACTCTGAAGATTTGGTTCAATTACAAGTAAAGGTATTGGTTATCCTTTAAAACTTTTCAAGGGAGTAATTTGTTTATAAGGTGATTGCAGCATAGTTTATGAAACAGTCTGGAAAACCATTTATTGAGTAATGAGGAAGATATTTTATTATTTGAAAATTAGTGGTAAATCGTAGTTTGTGATTTAGTATCGAAGCAATAACTTGGTAAGGTGATTTTTAAAACAGCTTATAGGATAATAGAAAACGATTTATTATTTATAGTATAGTAGTGAAATCGTAGTTAAATTTTTGTGATGTTTTGGTAAGATGATAAATCAGGTTATAACATAACTCGTGAAAGGATTTTTAAATAATTCATAGAATAAATAAGAACCAATTTATTAATTGCTCAATAGTAGAAATATTTGTAGTTCATTTTGTGATTCAATGGCAAAGCTTGTTTATAAGGTTGTGGTAAACTTGTAGGGTAATTGTAACTTAGTTTACGAAATGTTAGCAAAAGTGTTTCTTGTCTAATGAAATAGAAGCACAATAGTGAATCGGTTTATTACAATATAGTAGTCTGTGAAGTGGCTTGTACAAAAGGTTTGTGGGACAATCTGAGAAAGACTCATTGTTCATAAAATACCGGTAAGGTCAAAAATTTTGATTCAGTGATAGAAGTAGTATAACACTTGGTAAGTTGGTAGATTGACCGCGAAATGGTTGACATGATGATTGATTATGGTTTGTGCGTTAGAGGCGACACCATTTACTATTTTATAAGGAAGTAGTGAGCAAACTCTTGGTATTCTCTAGGGATAAGTAGAGGATTAGGTATCTGTTCCCATAAATAGTAGCTCGAGTTACAAGTTAACGCGTAGTATGTTTATAGGTTATTAAAAGTTTAGTACTCCGCTCGTTATTTATGTTTAACGGGGGCTTCCCTTGGTAGATGTCATGATGTGTCGTTCCTAGAACGGCAAGGGATATATTCTGATTCATCAGTTGAGTACGAGTTTTGGGATAGAGGAGACACTATTAGAGCAGTGAGTGACGAGGAAACCTCGATTTTCAACATCTGAGAAAATGTTAATGGGACGGGGTGGAGATGATATAGTGTTACAACGATCCAGTAATAGTGATTTAATATGTCATAAGTTATGTTTTAATAATGTGCATCATCTGCCAAGCAAATCCTTATGCACGTTGCTGATAGGAAATGTTTAAATAGTTATGAATCAATTCTGTTGGGTATAAAATCTATGTTGAAGGGAGAGGTTAGCGAGTTCAGGGTATAACTCCGGAGGGGAGGGTTAATTACTACTAGCAGTTAGTTGGTTGGCTCAGTACTTAGCGAAGAAGGGTACAACGTTCGAGTTCAAAGTCATAGTTTCAAAGAAATCCGACTACAAGTCGAGATCAAGTCAAGCTTCAAATACGAGTAAACGTCAATAGTTCCCAATTGGTACGATGAGGATCACACATCGATTGAGTGTAAGGTATCTATCGATAGGATAACATCGATAGAACAACATTAGCGAAATATCATCAATAAAACCACATAGTAGGATAATATGGATAAAAGCGGCATCAATAAAAATAGCGTCGATAGAGCGACATCGATATGAATACATCAATGGAGCATAGAGTACCACACCAATAGTGCGTGAGGTACTACATCAATAAGGTGTAAGATACAACCTTAGTTGAGTATTGTTGATGAAACAACGTCAGTAGAACATTATCGATCCAGAAAATTTAACATCGACTGGGTAACGTCGATTGAATAATATCGAGTGAACGACATTGATTCGGAAAGATAGACAAAAATCGTTCCAAGATAGGGCTTGGGGTAGGGGGTTCGTAACAAAATCACAATCAAGGCAAGGCCAAAATAAAGTAGCAAATCCAAATCCGCAACGAGACCCAAAATCTCAATACCAAACAGTCCAAAATCAAGCATAGTCAAGATTAATTCCAAAACACTCGAATAAGTTCAATGAACTTATTACGATATCAAACGTGTCAAAATACGCAACTCGAAATCAAATGGTGACCAATCGGGCTAACTCGACCCAACGTAAAGCATGATTAGATGTTTTATTACTTTCAAAAGTGATTCATAGTCGTAACATAACCAAGCGGCGATGAAAGATGTTCGTAAAAGTGGAAAATATCACTATGAATAAGTATTGTGATGCTAGTGTGTTGTGTGTAGGGTTAGAATTTTACCATGTCCATGCTCGTATTCACATGCAAAATCTTTTCTTTCCCCAAAACCAAAATAACCATCCCCAGCTTGTAAAGTTCGCCTTAAGGTCGGACATAGGTGATCAGTCTATGCCCTTATCCCTGATGAATATAGGTGATCAATCTATATTCACATGAACTTTGGAATACTCGGCCCAGTTACACTAGCAATAAGTCCTTTACTTTTAGAAGTTGTTACGAAAGAGTAAAACGAGCATTCCATTTATGTGGGGGATAAGGCATAGTGCTGTGGTACGTAAACATACGTATAAGAAAGCAATCATAGTTCACAGTGAGATTAAGTGAATAGTAATATAATACATATTTTATCAAGTATGACTTCAACAAGTCATAATCGAGGCATCAACTTGGCAGGCAGGCATGTATCGGTCATAGGGTTAAGTTTTCGTAAAAGTAGTTAAGTCTAGGTTTCAAAAAAATACCCGCCTCTATAACCGAGGTTCTGATACCAATCTGTAGCACCAAAAAAATGGTTTGCAGCGGAAATAAGTGTTACTGGGGTGCTACTTGATTGGTACTATTACACAATGTATAGAACAACGGTTTAACTTGAGAAATCGTATTTCGTAAAGATTAATGTTTACATCTTTCAAAATATATATTATAGAATGTACGCCCATAAAAGAATTAAAGTGGCCCCTAATTTTATATCAAAGTATTTTATTATCATGCCATGCCAATGCCCAAGCGCCTCCAAAGTTTAGCTATCTCCTGCAATCCTGAAAATACATGCTAATGTGTCAACACAAAGGTTGGTGAGTTCACAGGTTTTAATACACAAATAGTTTCCAAAACAGTAAGATCAATTGGTTGTCAAAGTTTTGAAAGGGTCCATCATGTATGCTGTGCTCTCGGGCTTTAAGGGTTCCACTACTTAATCCGATTCACCAGTAACTGCCCTCACGTGCAACATGCTCTAACCTAGCATGAGAAGGTGATACTATGCACTCCGGTTAGTAGAGTGAGGATGGCTCTACCCTAAATAGCGCTATCCATAGATATCAACGGCTCGTCCCGTACAGTGGGAGTGAGTTAATTAGTAGTGTAGTAACATGGGACTTTTAAAGTCGTACATAGGCGCCAAACATAAGCATACATACCAGTTTGCACAGTATAGCAGAGCATAGTTTAGTAGATTGAATCAGTTCAATAAATCCATAATTTTATGAATGCACAACCAATTTAGTTTTAAGAAATCATAGCATGCTTTTCACCCCAAAAGAGTAAAACAGTAAAACGGGGCTGTGAAACTCACCTTAGTCCGAAGAAATACAAGAATCACAACTAACACGATTGGCATCGAGAAATGTAACTCAGTAGTATCACAAGGTAGCAACGCATAATAATACAAGAGTACCGACACAACAGTATGTCATTGGCACTACCTAATAGTATATGGTTATCTCAGAATGCGTCTCATAAAGTAGATAAGTTTTCAAAATATAAGTCGTTTTAGTTTTCGTGGAAGTTTCGTATCAACATTTGTAAAAATTTAGTATCATCATTCATGTGGTGGTTTGAAACAATAGACTCAATACCAAACGCACGCCAAACTATAATATATATATATATATATATATATATATATATATATATATATATATATATATAGCATATATATTATACTTTATATCCCAATAATAATCCAATGGACGATCGCCCGATATATTAAGTCCATCATAAGTCTAGTATTTGTCTAAATTATATCTATTTGATATAAGTCTTAATCCAATATCAACAACCTTTGTCTAATGTCATAAGTCGTTATATCTAATACAAGTCTGATAATGTAGTCCGAATATAATAGTCTGTCAAGTACATGAATTGTTCAAATTAATATATCCATTTTGTATCTAGTATATCCAGTATGCCCAAGCCCGTCATGTACAATATAAGTCTAATATGAGTGTGTATATATATAATCCATTACAAGTCCAAGTGTTTCAAGTCTCACTCTGTATTATATAATCCGTATGTATTAATATAGTCCACTAATAAAAATCAATCTCAAAGATTTACCCGAAACATACCAATGGTGACCAAGTCAAATCAAAATAGATTATGTCCGATAAGTAGTCCAAATGATAATAGTCCGAGTTTTCAAGTCTTAATCCGTATCGTCCAAGTCTGATGAGTATTAGTACAGTCTAGGTCAAGTGTAATAAGTTTGTCCAATTATCCAATATGTTTAGTCCAAATGAGTACATCCCGTACCAAATTTATTGTCCAAAATATTAAGTCAAAACTTAACTAATAATTACGAGGTCAAAATAATTAAATTACGTTAGTTCGATGTTTAATAATCGTAAGTATTATTACTAGTTAGATAAATAACTTAGTAAATAAAAATACTCTTATTTGTATTTTCTTTTGGACTCGGCCTGCTAGTGAAATGACCCAAACATACCCATGTAGGCTCAAGGCCCATCCCTCTATCCAAATAATCACTCCTCTATGTGTCTAGCTATTAAACTGAGAACCAAAACAATATACCAGTTTTGTGATTGTCCTAAAGCCGAAAACAACAATAAGCACACCCTTCGGGTGTGTGAACCGAATCGAAATTAACAAACAAACATCCCCCTCGGCTGTCATATGGTGGTATGGTCTCGGTCAATACAAACAAATCAGACGCACCCCTGTGGGGCTGCTATTACACATAAACAAACGCCTTTGAGGCTCGGGCTGCGAAACAAACACCTTCTTGGGCGTGGGCGCAGCAATGAGAACAAACTCCCTTTTGGGGTGGGTCATGACAAGAAACCAAACGCACTTTGGTGCTTCTTGGTTCAAACAAGAAGAAGAACAAACAAGCTAGACGCCCCTCTTGGGTTGTGATATGCAAGCACAAAATGCACCCTTGTGGGGTCTTTCTGTGAACCAACCCAAGACCCACCCTTGTGTCGTTTCTAGTACTAACCGAGGCAAAACCAAAAACCCTTGTGGGGTTGTGGTTGACTTGATAAAAAACAAACACACCCTTTGGGTAGTTTTTCTAGCCAAGGTAAAACAGGCCCGATACACACCCTTTGGGTTGTCTTTTTGAACCGAGTATAAAACAAACAATTCCCAAATCAATTAAGCAAATCTGAACACACCCCATGGCTAAACAAATTTGACCTGAAACCCTAGTTAGTCGTGACCCAATCCGATACCAAATCAATTAAACAAACGCTCCTTATGATTCATTCACCACATGAATTTATTTATAAACATGTTTTAAACCAAGTTTTAACCACGAAAACTATATCAATGATTTGATAATCGGTTTGAATAAAGAGTTAACAAAGATAACTCTTTGTGTGTCCACTTACCAAGAAAACAAAAAGAGGAGAAGATGAGGAGATATGTGGAGATGGAGAAATGGTTGAGGTGGTTATTTCGAACCAACAAATCACCTTTTGTCATAGCTTTTGATCTTGATTGAGAACCAAAACCAACACAATCTTGTGATCTGGATGAGTGATGTTGATAAGGGTGGCGTATGGTGGGCGTGGTGATTATTAAGAGAAGGAGGAGGTGTGAGTGGCGGTGTGAGGAGAGAAGAGAGATAAGAATCGATCTTCTTCTTTTTTTTATATATACATAAAGCAAATGTGGCGGTTGAATTATTATTATTGTAGCGTATTCGTGTCCCGTTGAGTTAAAGTATAAACGCGGTATCAAGTTTTGAGATTTTAATTAATAATGTATGAAGTACATTTCCGTGACCGTTCTTATAAAATAATATGAAAACAAAATTATTGACTCGAATAATAATTATCAATTTAAATTATATGCGGTGTCGGTATGTCGTATATTACTTTCCACGCTTTATGAGATAACTTATCGTTAAATAGACAAGTCAATGAAAACATTTAGAGATTTATAATTTAAATCGAGTGAATTAATTATCTTGAGAAATTACCGGTTAACTCACGATTACACGTTACTATAAAAGTCAAATAGTCAAAAGTCAACTTTAAAAGTCAAAGGGTAAAATAAAAATATGCGTCACATTAGTTGGTTTTCTTAATCAGATAAACTGATAACGTTTTACCTAAAAAACGTAGAAAATAGATAAATATTCTTTTATTAGAATATTATATTAGTTTAACACAAGGTGAAATTTACCTTGGTTACACATTGTCTTTATATTGTCAATATAAAGCTTGGTGTTCATAAAATTATACCCGTAGTCCAATGGCGATTTTGTATCCATAGCACTTGACCACAACAACTTGAAGTAGCTATGTACTCTGCTTCAATAGTAGAATTTGCCACCACTATTTGTTTCTTACACTAACATGAAATCAATCTATGTCCAAGATACTGACATCCTCCAGTAGTTGATTTCTATCCAAACATGCTCCAAGATAATCATTATCCGAGTAGGCCACGGATCAAAGGGTGTATCTTTAGGATACCAAAGGCGCAACCTAGGTTGACTCTCATACCTAAAATCCTCTTGACAACATTCAAGTGAGACATCTTGGGGACACTTGAAATCAAGCGCAGTACACACAACAAACATAATATCCGGCCTTGAAGTCATAAGATACATCAAAGATCCAATCATGGATCCAGCAGAGATGTATCAAAATCTTCACGATCTTCATCTTTAACCGAGAGGCTTGTTTGGATCCATAGTAGTCTTAGCAGGCTTCACATCATTAAACCCAAACTTCTTCAAAATATAAGTCACATATTTCTCCTGACTTATGAAAATGCCTTCATGCTTGTGCTTGACTTGAAGACCTAAGAAGAATGTAAGTTCATCCATTGAATTCATTTGGAACCTACTATGCATTAGCTTCTCAAACTCATCACATAACACCTTATTAGTTGAACAAAAAATGATATCATCAACATAAACTTGAACCAGTAAGATATCACTTTTAGTCCTTTTTATGAACAATGTTTTGTCAATTGTGCCTCTAACAAAACCATTGGTCAACAAATAGTTGGATAAGGTGTCATACCAAGCTCTAGGAGCCTGATATAATCCATACAGTGCCTTCTCCACCTTGCAAACTCTATATCGAAAGTCAGGATCTTCAAAACTAGGTGGTTTGGGAGACATATACTTCTTCCTCAATTATCCCATATAGGAAAGCATTTTTCACATCCATTTGATACACTGTGAAATTCTTGTATGAAGCATAAGCCAAGAACAGTCTGATAGCCTCTATTCTTGCCATTAGTGCAAACACTTCATCATAATATGTTCCTTCTTCTTGAGTGTATCCCTGAGCCACTAACCTTGCCTTGTTTTTAACCACTATGCCTCTTTCATCCCTTTTGCATCTGAGAACCCATTTTATGCCTATTGCCTTCTTCTTATTAGGCTAATCCACCAAGGTCCAAACTTCTTGAAGCTTAAACTACAACAACTCCTCTTGCATAGCTTCTACCTAGCTTGAATCTTGTAATGCCTTATAAGCATTCTTAGGTTCCATCTGTGATAGAAAACAAGCAAACATGCAATTACGAAGGTCTTTGCGGCTATTTCTCGATGAAGGGTTTGAGCAAATAACCCTTGATTCCTCAATCCTTTAATTTTGCTCCTTGTTTGAACATCGATTTAGAATCTCCTAGGATTTGATCTTTTGGATGATCTTTGTGTATTCTTGTGGCGTGTGTGGATCGGTAGAATAAAGAAGACTCCATATTATGTAGATCGACCTCTCCACTAAAACTATCGAAACCTCATCATCAGTGTCTTCATAAATATGCTCCAAACCGGCATATTAAGATCATCCGAATAGTCAACATCGACATAGGACTTCCCATCTTTATCAACTGGGGAAACACGGGATATGGAGAACTGCTAGGCTTAGCAAGAGAAGCTCGCCGCCTATAGATAGGCGTGTTAGTAATAACCGGTGAACTAATGACAAATGTATCGGTGAGGAACCGGTGGGCTAGTGCCGCTTTCTCCTCCCCTTAGCGGTGGGCGATGCACTATCCTCGACTTCATCATCAATTTGTGGTCCTTGAAGAACCACCTTTTGTACATCGAAGGTTTAGCCCCACCTTCGCATCACCTTTTGCCACACTTTCCGAGGGATCACCTTCGAGCTCTTTTTCTTCAACTCTTTGGGCATGAGAAATTTATCCGACTTCCACTTTTATATCATGAAATTCCTCTGCAGATCCATCCTTTTAGCTTGTGTACATGCATTAGAATTTACTTGTGTACCTCTGCATCGATTAGTTGTACCGCTGACACCGGCTCATAGTTCATAGTTCGGTTAGAGAATCAATGTCAAATAACGATCAGTCCACTTCCCGCAATTTTAGGTGAACTCTCACTAAACTTAACATGCAAGTTCTCTTCCACATGCCTAGTTCTACTGTTAAACACCCTAAAATCCTTGCTATTAGTGGAATGCCCAACAAAGAACCCTTTGTCTGCCTTCTCATCAAATTTTCCTAGGTGGTCTATGGTATTCAAGATAGTAACAAGACACCCAAATGGTTTTAAAAAGTCTATCATGGGCTTTCTACCATGCAACAATTCATAAGGGGTCTTGTTATGAGGCTTAACTACTTTACTCCTATTTTGCACAAAACAAGCAGTACTAACTGCTTCAGCCCAAAAAGTAGTAGGTAACTTAGATTCAGACAACATAGTCCTAGCAGCCTCAATCCTCTCAGCCACACCATTTTGTTGAGGAGTCCTAGCTACAATAAACTGTCTTAAAATACCTTTTCCATAGATAACTGATTCATTACAATGTTCTTAAATTCAGTTCCATTGTCACATCTGATTATCTTTACTTTGTGATTTACTAAGTTTTCTAATCTTACTATAAATGCCTTAAGGATTTCTGATGTTTCATCCTTAGTTCCTAGAAAGAAAACCCAAGAGAACCTAGTGTAATCATGTAGGATCATACATATTATGTTGTATGATGATTCAGGTGGTCTAGGGAGATGATTAAACAAGTATGCCATGTTAGAGAGATGAAGAGAATAGAGAGGGAATTCTAGAGAGAGGTTTAACAAAAAAACAAGAAAGGTTAGATTAAGAAGTTCCACCCCTTCCAAGGATGGAAGGGGTATTTATAGTTACAACCTACACGCCCACCTATCAGGCTGTGGATCAGGCATACAGTGGGTAAAGACCCGTCCTTCCTCCACGGTGTTACACTAAGCTAAACTAAGCTAATAACTAACTAATAAACTAATAAATAACGATATGTCTATGAGCTAACTTATGCTAGATTATAATTGGGGTGACCGACACTTCCTTATGGAATTTCTAATTCCTAACAATCTCCCCCTAAGGGAAGTCACCCCATGAAATATATTTTGCATCCTAGCATTCTATCTTTGTCTTTAGTTCTAAACTCATAGACTTCAATTCTTCAATTTCCCCATTTTTTGTGCTTGAGTAGCGATTCATCAAAGTCCGCATACTTTGTACTTTTAGTGGAAGTCTTTGAACTGATCCACATTTTGATGATCTTCGAGCTTTCTTTGAGATCATCAGCCACAGTAAATCTCTGGATCACCCTTTGTTGTGTTGCCTTCATGTGATGTTGTGAGTTTTGGACCGACATGCTCACACTTTCTGGATCATGACATCTTTTCATCAGAGTAGCGGAAGTATCTTTGTAGTATGTCTTTGATGGTCATGATTTTCTTCAATTAAGCGTGAATGTTGTGAGCATGCGGTTGTGAATCGACATCTCAACTACGATCACCAGCAACCGTAAGCAGTTCCGCAAACAATAGTTAGTAATAAAACACACGAAAGTGTCTTTGTTCACTTTCGATGAATATAGTTGCAAGAACCACGGTTCCCGTTGATCAAGATAAATCTTGCACTGTGATCGGTAGAGTTCAAGAATCTCCTTGACGGGGTTTCGCAGCTTGATCTAGCCGTTCTCAAACCGGAGCGTCCCAAAGTAGACAACACGGAGTGAGTGAACGTGAATTGAGATTCAACGATTGATGAAAAATTGATTTGAAAACAATAGCGTATTGCTTAGAAGAAAGAGTTTTGCAATACGACGAAGGTTTTGTGAGAAAGATCAATTTTCAATCATAAATACTTTTTGTATTTGAAAAGAGTACACATTCGATGTGCTAGAGAAAAGAAGAGATTCGCATATCGAACGGTTTTTCCAAAAGTATTTTTTCAATCAGAGATACTTTTTGTGTTTGAAAACATGAATACACATTCTATGTGCTAGAGAAAAGAAGATTTGCACATTGAACGGTTTTTCCAAAAGTATTCGTCAATTCATTTCCTGGACCAAGGTTCATTCAAGAATGAATCGCCCCATCGTTTCTATCCAGTTGTCAAAAGTTTGATCTTTAGAAGATCTCACATGTCACCCACCAAGAGCTTGTTTGATGTTGGCTCTAGAAGGATTTCCATCTTCATCGTGAATATTTTACATATCACTCGGATGTTACGCAATACCACAAGGATAATCGTAGGACTCTTAATATATTATTACTTTCCACATAGTGTGAAACAGCAAGTCTTCATTATTTTTTGTCCTAATTAGATTTTATGGATGATCTCTTGGCTCTAGACTCAATTGTGCATATTTGGTTTCCTATGCCGGAGACTAGGGAGAGTGTCTCCTTCTTCAATATCAACAATCTCTAAGAGAAAGTCGATAGATAATGTAGGTTCCCGTGAGAATGAAACAAGTCCTTTTAAGAGGAACTTGAGTCGCTTGGGAAGTTAGGTGTAGTGCGTCACTTGGGTCCATGACGTCTTGTCTTCAATACCGATGTTACCTTAGTAAACACCGTAGTATATGTATTGAACCCGGTTTCTACCCTAAGGTTGAATTAATGGAGGCTATTTCTTTTCACCCTTTCACATTCAATTCTTTTCATTCTTCAACCCTTGATTGCTTACCAAGACTTCATAACTAGAACCTTGTTGGGTTTATTCCGATTACTTGCTCTGTCTCATCCGCACTCTTCCCGTATTCTCATTTTTCTCCTTTTTTCTTCATACCTAAGGACTTCTACACTATCTAGTGGATTGTCCCTAGGTAGATCCCTGTGGTTCTGGCGGGATCGTGGGAACTAATACCTAACCTTACCATCCTTATAACACCATGCATAAAGTAAAATGGTCGGTCTTTTGATACAGTTCTTTCCTTCTCGAAACCAATTGAAAAATCATTTGGAAAAATCAATCAAGGTACTTGTGATATAATATCAAAGCATTTTGTACCTTAATTGTTTTTGATCATTTTAGAAATTCTCCCCCTCAACATTTGCATATGATTTTGAATATGTTTAGCACATGGAGGCAAGAGTTCTTTGAAATAATTTCTTGATCACAATTTCCGTGGAAAAAGCCATTTGATTTTCTTGGTAAATTCTCCCCTCAAAATGTGCTTGGTTATTTGAAATCATTTAACACATAGAGGAAGGAGTTCTTTGAAGTACTTTCACGATCACACCGCCATATAAAAACCATTAGAAAATCAATCAAGGTACTTTATGTTGAAACATATAAATCTTTGTACCTTGAAAGTTTATTTTCTTTTGAAATGCTCCCCCTCAATATGTGCTTCGAGATTCAAAAGCGTTTAGCACATATGGGAGGATAGCCTGCACTTTGAGTCAAAAGATCACTTGTTATCAGATTTCATATTTAGATCACATTTTCTCCCCTGATCAAAAATATCAAATCCTTTGAGATTTTGGATCCCAAGAGATTTAAATAGGTTTAGAAAACATGGGAGAAAATATGCCTGGTTTAAATTCTCTTCTGGTTTTTGGTTAAATGCTCCTCCTCAATCATGTGCATCATGTAATTGAAATCGTTTGCCACATGAAAGAATGAGTGCTTTTGAAACAATTACCCTTTAAACATATTTGAGATTTAAATCACGATCTCTCCCCAGATCAAAATTTCAAACCTTTTGAGATTTGTGATCCCAATTGATTTAAATCATTTAAAAGATTTTGGGAAAGGCGTGGCATGATTTAATTTTGAAATAGAATAATAATGATCAATTTAAGACATTAAAGATTGTTAGTGTCGAATACGATAGTTTTAAGAGATCTTTAAGTAAATAAAACAATTTCACAATCAAACAAGAACGAGAAAAAATTATTTTGTAAGATCTTTGAGTTTTAAAGAAAATCATACCATGACATAACATTAAATCTTTAGATCACCACTTATTTTGTACAAACGGACTTGATAGATGAAATATCGTGTAACATATTGGATTTCACAAACACATCAAACCATGATTATGTAGGCGTATACTATAGGTTTTAGAGAGAGAGTTAAGAGGTTTGGGAACTTAGTGAGAGAAAGTAAAATCTTATTATGAGCTCCAACCTCTACCTTTGGAGGTAGAGGGTATTTATAGTACTTACATAAAACGCCACCTACGGGCTCATGGATTAGGCATACAGTGGGTAAAGACCGTCAGTCCTCCACGGTGTTACTTAACTAAATACTAATTAATATTAAATAACTACGACTACGAGCTTTCTAACGATTACATATACTTGAGGTGGCCGACACTTTAACGATCGGATTTTCTAAATCCTAACAATCTCCCCAAGGAGGTCACCTCAAATTACATTGAATACAAACAGATATTACATTACGATTGTTCTTGGATTCTTGTTAAAGTTCTTTGCTCAGTAGCTCGTAGTCTTTGATTCTTCATGTTTTGCATGTATGGTTCATCCAAGTGGAGGTCTTTAAGCGATCCACGTGATAATGAGTTTGAGCCGACTTTGAGATCATCGCTTCCATAAATCTCGACTCTTCCTTTGTAGTGTTGACATTATGTGATGTTGTGACTTTTGGACCGACATGCTCACATTCGGATCATGATTTCTTCTCATCGAGTGGCGGAAGCTTTAGTTGATTCATGATATTTGTAGCAACGTAGCGAAGCATGGAGTGACAATATCGAGTCGTTGATGCACTTATCATGATTTCTTTAGATATGAATGTGTTGAGTGAGCATGCGGCTATGGATTGACCTCTCCATTACGATCGGCAGACAAGCGTTGGGTGTATCGCATACAGCAGTTAGCAATAAAGCGCACAAAGTGTCTTTGATCACTTTCGTTGAATTGAGTACACGCCCACGGTTCCCGTTGATCGGCTAAATCGCTGTGATCGGTATAATTCCAAAGAATCTCCTTGCGGGTTTCGCACTACTCTAGCCGTTCTCAAGCGGAGCGTCTCGAAGAAGACAACACGGAGTGAGTGAACCGGTAATTGAGATTCACCGATTGATGAAAAGTGTTTTGAAAAGCGATCGTGTCTTTGCTCAATATAAAGTTTTTGCAATACAATGAAGGTTTTAAGGAAAATCAATTATCAATCATAAACACCTTTTATTTTGAAATATTAATACACGATCGATGTGCTAGAGAAAAGAATTTTAAGCACAACGACCGGTTTTCAAAGGTATCCATCAATCCATTTCTGGACCAAGGTTGATTCAATAATGAATTGACCCATTGTTTCAATCTAGTTGTCATATGTTTGATCTATTGGATAGATCTCACATGCCACCTACCAAGAGCTTGTTTGATGTTGGCTCTAGTAGGCTTTCCATCGTCATTGTGAATATGTTTGCATATCACTCAGATGTTCTGGCAATACCACAAGGATAATGCGTAGGACTCATAAGATGTATTCTCACTTTCCACATTTTGTGAAATGGTGAGTCTTGATTGATTGTGTCCTTAATGAGATTTATAGATGATCTCGTGGCTCTAGACTCAATAGTGCACATTTGGTTCCTATCACGGGAGACTAGGGAGGGTCTCCTTTTCAATATCAACCATCTCTAAGAGAAAGTCGATAGATAATGTTGGTTCCCGTGAGAATGAAACAAGTCCTTTTAAGAGGAACTTGAGTAGCTTGGGAAGTTGTAGTGCGGTCGTCCTTTGGGTCCATGACGTCTTGTCTTTAATACGGTGTTACCTTAGTAACAACCAAGAAGCATATATCTTGAACCCGGTTTACGCCTAAGGTTGAATAATTGGAGGCTATTTCTTTTCACCCTTTTCACATTCATTTCTTTTCATTCTTCAACCCCTTCATGCTTACGAGACTTCATTACTAAAACCTTGTTGGGTTTATTCGATTCTAGCTCTATCTCAATCCACCTCTTCCCATTTCTCACTTTTCTCCTTTTTCATCATACCTAAGGACTCTACACTATCTAGTGGATTGTCCTGGTAGATCCATCCGACTCTGGCGGGATCGTGAGGAACGAATACCTAACCTAACCATCCTTATATCTCCATGCATAAAGTAAATTTGGTCGGTCTTTTGGTATTGTTCTTACGCCATTGGAACCAATTGAAAACCATTTGAAAATCAATCCAATACTTGTGATATATTATAAAAGCATTTTGTACGATTTGTTTTGATATTTCATAAAAAGAGCCCCTCAACTTGTGCATCGTATATTTGAAATCGTTTTGGTACATGGAGGCAAGAGAAGTATTCACTTCTTTGATCAATATTTTCTAAAACTATCGACATCACTTTCCGATCAAAATTAGTATTTTAAATACTTTGTTATGGTAAATTTGGGAAAGGATGTAGTTTTCAAAGTTGCCCCTTAATATGTGCATCGAGATTCGAAAGTGTTTTGCACATATTAGGGAAAACCTGCACGTTGAAACAAATCAATCACGTTTCAATCGTTTTTGGTTTGATATATTGCAAAGCTCTGATACCATTTGTAACATATTGGATTTCACAAACACATCAAACCAAGATTATGTAGGGCGTATACTATATGTTTTTAGAGAGAGAGAGTTAAGAGGTTTGGGAACTTAGTGAGAGAAAGTAAAATCTTATTATGAGATCCAACCCTCTACCTTGGGAGGTAGAGGGTATTTATAGTACCTTACATAAAACGCCACCTACGGCCGTGGATCGGGCATAGTGGTAAAGACCCGTCCGTCCTCCACGGTGTTACTTAACTAAATAATAATTAATATTAAATAACTACGACTACGAGCTTTAACGATTACATATACTTGAGGTGGCCGACACTTTAGCGACTGGATTTTCTAAATCCTAACATATCGTTTGAAAATATTTAGTTTGAAATCACTCTCCCCCTCAATCAATGACCGTAGTCGTTGATAGAGTGACTTATGTTTAAAATGAAGTCCGGTTGATTTCCAAAATTTGAGTTCAGTTTATTTTCAAAACAATATTTTTCCATTTTCAAAACAATATTTATAAAATAGTTTTAAGAAAAAAATGGTATCATCCACTACTTGTCTTGCACAAAGATCGTTAGGTGGTTAAGTCATACATTGTTGTTGTAAGGTGGAAGAAAACGATCTGCGATGCGAGTGAGACCTCGGCGTTGCATTTGTCATGCCAACTCTCCATAGAGGTCCAATTAAGCTCCGCTTTCTTCATTTGTCGACCCAAGATATAATTACCCTTTCCTTCGGCATCCAATCGTCTTTTTAGTGGGATTCGGATCGGGAACATTCTTATAAGCATCATATACGCATCGTTGGTGGGCGGATATATGGTGGTCGACATCACCCAAACAACAATCGACTAATAAAAGTCAATTCAACATATCAATCGATCATGCAATGGCATGGAATATTGTGTTCATCAAACTTTAATAAACTAATCCTAATATTCATATCCTAGATTCTCCCTCAATCGATGACTCATTCTATCAAAAGTTTTAAATAAGTGAAGTCGTTGATTGGGTTTTAAATTATGAAAATTCGATTCGATTGATTTTCAAGTAACTCAATTTACCATCATTTTGTTAAAACAAATATTTTTCTGAAGAAATTTAGAAGGAAAAATATTTGAGTAGGAACAGCTGTCCTTCGACATACTTTCCTCATTTTGTTTTAGGATAAGTGCACGAAATTTATGAAAATTATTTTAGCGCAGCACTTTCCCTTTTTGAAGAACGGGTTGCTATCAGAAATAATAGCAAACCATGGTTAAGCGCGGGTTATAGTCTGAAATAACTGCAAGCCATATTTTGAGACATGTTTTGAAAAGAATATTTACACCTCCTGCTCGAACTTCATCTATGGTCCCGTGCTATTATTGAATGACATTTCTAAAACAGTAGATGTTATCGATACCAGAAGACATGTCTTGAGAAAACATATTTTTGGTATTTTTCAAATTTTCTGATTTTTATGAATTTTTGTTGGATTTATATTTTTCTATTTTCTTTTGTTGGTTTTATATTTTTGTATTTTGCTTTTGATAAATATTTACAAAGATAGAGTAGATGATATAGTTTAAGAAAGATGATGATACGAATACCGAGATAAGGATATCGAACAGCCCCGTTGTAGAAGATAGAAGTCATCATCTCATAAACATTCACCACCAAAGCTTTCGAGGCTTGATGTGCTACGATAGTGCAAGTTTTAAAAATTTATAAACACGAATTAACCGTCTAACCTATTAACACATACGAGCAAGTATACTCGTCCGTAATAGCAAAGTTGGGTAAGTCGGGATCGTCCCAGGATTTTTGTTTGAAATCAATTTGATTAAAAGTTTCTAACAAGAAAGCTTGTCAAGGCTTCCTCAAATAATTGTGTTCTAGTGAGACTCGAATCAAATATATAAATATATACTTGTGTGTAGTCTTATAATCAACCATAAATAGTGTTCATAAAGGTTTGGTGTATACTCTTAGTATGATGCACAAATCATAAGCAAATGATTCCCCAACCATGGTATTTGTTTGTAAAATCATTCTAAGAACAAAACATTTAGGTAATCCTTTCGGTCCTTATCCCAATGATTATCCTATAGAAGTTCCATTTGTTTGCAACATGTTCTTATTAAATTTGTTCTTACGAATCTTCGACCCTTCGTGATGAAAATGTTCCTAGTCTTGTTTTAATAAGCAAAACATGGTGGTTGTCAATCACCATATCCCCATACTAGTTTGTCACTTCACTTTTTGAAATAAAACACAAGAGAAACCTTTCGGTCCTTTTTCTTAAAACATGTTTTATTGACAAATCAAACCAAGACTAGTATTTTTCCAACAAACTCATTTAAACAAGATCATATATACATGCATCACATTTTGAGAACACTATTATGATTAATTACATTCCAACACACAAGTATATCACCAACTACTCCATGAAAACAATCATATCTAAACACAAGTCATAACAAAGTAATTCAAACAATTCAAGAGAATAGATTTCCATAACAAAGTTCATAGAATACCTAAACTTTTGTGATTACAAGAATTAGAAATCGTGGATTGTAGCAACCACGCCTCCAATCACCTAGGATCACCGCACAACTCCAAACTACGAAACAATGGATGAGAATGGTTCCTCCTTGCTCCGGGTGTTTTTCAAGTAAGTACTAAGCTTTTGGGTTGAATAATAGGGTTAGTATTAGTTTTGGTGTAAACTAACACTATTTTGGTTGTGTCACACTTAGTATACTAGTACTAGGTTCTTTATATAGCCAAAGTTCTTGCTTAACCGACCAAAAACGTTCTCCCAAGTAAATATCAAGAAATGATCGGACTCAATGATTATGGGAGTTAAGGCAACAATAAATGCGATTTTGTGTAGCTGCGATTGCGAAACCGGATCGGTTTCTTATCCGACCGAATCGGTTTTTCCTTGACCAATTGCCCAGCCGGATCCGGTTCACGAGTTACGACCGATCGGTCGGGTTTTGCTATTTTGACTTTTGTTGACTTTTCTCCTCTCGCTTCATTCTTTGCTTACGTTGATGATTTCCAAAGCCAAACTTGATCTTTCCTTCGTAGATGCTTAGAAATCACTACACTTCCATATCATTGAGTCCAAAAGCTTCCAAGCTCAACTTCCTTCCTCGAGAATCTTCCAAATGTGCATAAAAACTTCATTTCTTCATTATTCGCGATACACGCTACATATACATACAATCGTATCTTTGCACTTTTGCAATAGTTATGAGTAAATATAGTGAATACCATGCACAAAACTAACAATAACGCTACTAAAACATGTTCATTTTAGGCGTTATCAAATTCCCCACATAAGCTCTACTAGCCTCGAGTAGGTCTAACATTTGCAAAGATTGATTTCAATGGTCTATGACACCATGGTTCCAGAAAATGTATAAATTACCCCAAAAGATAATCATCGGTTTGCTTATAATATGTGAAAATTTTCTAAAATGAACCAAACACTTTAGATAACATAACTAGAATATCTCACGAATGGTTTTAAGAATTCACTCAACACTCATATATTGGTGGGTATATGTAAATCACTCAATGCCCATCATGATCAATGCTTTTACCATAAGCTTGTACAAGTATCAAAACAAAGAAAATAAATTCATCAAAGAGGTCTTTTATTCGGGTTATAACGTTAAGGCTAAGGGTTCATAAAAGGTATGGATAAGGCATGGGATAGTTTATGAAATTGGTGTTAAAATAAAAATAAAATCAAGTCTAAACCTCCATGTTGCAAGCCATCATACAAACCACAATCCCAAAAATGATTATTACTCCTCTTCACATATCGATTCTCCGCAAATATGTATAACTCAATTTAGCTCATTGGCTAATCAATATCCTCATATAGCTCATTGGCTATAACAATATTTTTTTTCACACTTAGTATAAGCATACACAAAAAAAATCGAAAAGACGTCTCTTTCATCCAAGATGGAAAATGGTACACACTATAAACAAAGTGTATCTTCTTCATAATCATCAAAAAAACAATCCAATCATTCCAAACAACTAGCAACAAACCAATAGACTTGATAAGGGTTGGCTAAAGCTTGAAGTGTAAAATATTTTTGTATTTTCTGGATTTAACAAATGAAAAGATTGGCTCAAAGGGTGTAACTAAGGGTATCTAGTGCTAAAGATGAGCACTAACAAAATGGGTCCATATGGGTGGTTAACTAACCGATGTGGTTAGCTAATATATCATTAGATGTAAAATGGAAGGCCATTTGGTTTTATTCCTAAGGTGCCTCTTATCACTTGAACATATTTAGATCACTCGAAGTGATTTTAACCGTAATGCATAACTAGTACAAGTTCTAGAATCGACATAATCACCGAGACTTTAGCAAATATAAAACAAAAGATGTGTTTTATACAAAAGAAACCTCACAAAATGTGGAAAAAGGCTATTATGCATGCTAGAAAATGCTATTGAATCCAAAATGAATTACTTAGTAATTTGGTTCAAATTCAAAATTTTCAAAATTCTCATTTTACCATTGAAATTCCAAGTTATGTATTTTAAGTATCAATAACGTGAAAACAATTAGACCATCAAGGCGAATTTCTTCTAATCACTTGCATCCAAAAGTTATCTAAAAAATAAAATGCGTATCATTTTCCTATTTGCTTCCTCCCCATACTTAAGTTTTGCATTGTCCTCAATGTAATGAAAATGAACTTCAAAGTAAAGAAAATGGGAAAAAGATAGTTAAAAGATACCACGGGATAGAATATGCCATATGCACATTGGGTCATTAGAAAGCCTGTGAGTTATCCAACTCGAAACATTTGACCATCAATAAGCTTCCGACATATTCATCCTGCAAACAACAAAAAAAAACTGCAACACGCAATGCACAAAACAAAACAAAACTACTAAAACTAGATAGAACAAAACAAAGTCGCCAAACATCCTAAAGAAATGGATCAAAGATAGAAATTGTTTTAAAACACATCATGACCATTGTTTTTGAAACCATAATTCACGAATGATCCACAATCACTCGTCATCCTCGCTCATGTCTTCTCCTTCTTCATCATACACATCATCATCACTTTCGGTTACGTAGTTTTCGTCTATAATTTACGAGCGAACTCTCCTCTTTGGATATACATAAGGCGTTCGCATCATTCCTCTTAACTCATCTTCACAATCACATTCCTCAAATAAATCCCAATCAATCACCCTCGAACTAAACATGTCCTATGTTGTAACCCGACAACCTTTCCGAAAGCATGTTTCTCCCCGTCGGTGAGATTTTGAACTTTAAATTAGCATTTGCCTCCGTCTTCACACTATACTTAACCTTCTTCTTCGTTTCTTTTCACAAACTTACGTAACAAGCGGGTTCATTGGAATTTCCTCCCCACTCGAGCTCCCTAAAATAATTCTCTATAGAAATCACAAATATAAGACCATATGAGTGTTAGAACAAACAAGAAGGTTCAAGGAACCTCTAAGATTCATTTCAAAATTTCACAAAATATTCAATACATAAACCACAACGGATTCGGTTGGATCACCAACCGAATCGGTTTCAAATGGTCAAACACCAACCGTTCGGTTGCAATGCATAACCGAATCGGTTGTCTTGATCAAGTAAGGCTTTTGCCTCTAAATCCTCATAAACTCAATTTCTAGCGAAACCACTCTTAGATCGCATTCTATCATCCTCAATGATTTCCACATCCTAGAATTACTCTAAACTTGCTTTCAAATCATCAAACATCTAACATCTTAGAACTCATTCTGAATATCCTATATCTTTAAATCATTAGTTCTAATAATGTGGCATCCATCACTCTTAAAACATATCATCTATCATAAGGAACCACCAATTACAACTTATCTTGTTTCATAAGCACAACCCAACTAATTCGAAAAAATCTTATCATCTAACATCCATTCTATGGTGAATCAATCAATCAATCTCTTGTTGTAATGCACTCCTATATCAATTACCACTCGATCCTAAAATATTACGACTTAATTGAATTATAACAAAAACCCCAAATTGGTGACCTAATATTCAATTCGAATCAAATGCTCTAATTAAACCTTAATTGAGTTAATTGAATGTAGATGCTTACTTGTTTGGGTGCCATGATGTTTTCTACAACTTAAACAACCTTCAACTGCTCCTCTTGGATGAATTTTTGCAAAACCACGGAGAATTAGTGTGTGTGTGTGTTTGGAAAATGAATTTTTATACTTTGGTGCAACCGGTTCATCAAGGACACAACCGTTTCGATTTGCATTTTGCCAAATTTTGCTTTTTTTTACATGTTACTTAGGCATTTACCCTCCAAGCAACATTTTACTCAAAATTCTCGCTAAAGATTCACACAACATTCATCCACCATATGAAATTTTGAACAATCATCAATCTAAAAAAAACTCAACTCATCATACTAATGAACTAATCCAACTTCAACTCAAAACTCATAGTCATAATGCATTAAACCATATTACCTCAATCATAAAATGAAAAATTAAATAAGAAACAAAATCCTAATTGCATCAAATCAAAAGAAATAGTTTATGACATTCAAGCAAATGATTGCTTGTTATTACGATCTTTGCCTTCTCCTCAAAATTCCTCAAAATACTCTTGTCTTAGAATATCTTTGCTTTGAAATTTTCGTCAACTCACGGAGCGTTTCAAAAGTTTTGAATTTTCTAATAAATCTTCGTCCGTCCGGACATAGTATATCAAACTTAACATGCCATGCTCCATCTCCGGTTTGTCTCTTGTAAGTCCCCGACCCTTCGGGTTTCCACTCCAAATTCTTAAGTTGCACCGGTAAAGATCCTAAAAAGTCCGACAATCTTTATGATGAATGCTTGAATTAAGAAGAAGTGTTTAGATCGTTAAATTCAACTCGTCTTTAGTCTTCTAACATGTAGCGAGAAAATGTAGAACCATTGTAGACTCGACCTTCTTCAAGATTGTCCAATTGGGAATAGAAAGTCAACATCTTCAACTCACCAAATGCATTCCGTTAACTTACAAATAGCAAATCCCTTAACTCAAATCCTCCCAATCAAACAAGAACATAAAGATGTTCATTAAGGAAATCACCCGCAATTGGAAGCACTTTGTCATTAATCAAATCAGCCCGTGTGAAGATGTTAACCAATGGATTTTAGAAGAAAATCCATGTGAAGATGACCCGATAAGAAGAAGCTCGGTTCTTACGTGAGTTTGGAGCCGTTTGACCATTTATTCTCGGATATCAATCAACCATGCAAAGAATTCACTTCTTCTCCCCTCAAGAATTGCATCTGAGTTGCCATTCTTGATTGAATAAGTAAAATCGTCCAAATGTATTCTATTCACACTTCTCCCCCTCAAAGGTGGCATATGATGTCGCCATCGTCATTATAATTGAGCAAGTCGAATAAGAAAACAATCAATGATGTTCGGTTCACTTGGTGACCGAAAGCGCATGGAAAAGTATGAAGCATGTTGATGAGAATGGTCATAAATAAAGAAGATTTCTCTTCTTCCAAGATAATGCGCTTTGGAAGCGTACATTTCTTTTCTTTGAGGCGAGGCTTGAACTGTTGTGTTCAAGCGTCATAAGAAGATTTTCTTCTTCAAAAGATAAAGCGCCTTGAGACGTACACTTTTCTTTCTTTAGAGTCGAGGCTTGAACTGTTGTGTTCAAACGTCATAATAAGATTTCTCTTCTTTAAAAGATAAAGCGCACTGAGACGTACACTTTTCTTTTCTTTAGAGTACGAGGCTCGAACTGTTGTGTTCAAACGTCATTATCTCTCTCTTTTCAACTACTCTTGGCAAACTTGTTATCAACCCCATTATTATTCAGTAGGCTCTTTGTCGTGACAGCTGATGGAGAAAACCCAATATGATGAATTTGACCCTGAAGTAAACTAACCCGAACTCGTAACTTAAACTTGCACATATGTAACAAAGATCGGTGCCGAGAATTCATGCCCATTTGAATCTCTAAGTACTCTATACTCTTCAACCAACCAACCATCAAGTATAAGATGTACATCACCTCTTGAAAATCTACAATTTAATGTGACACTGAGCACTACAACGTAACTCCTTAAAGTGATAGTTATTTTGTAGTGGTAAGAGCCCAATTCCCCCAAGTGGTAAAAGAAAAGGAAAAATCACCAAAAAATAACTAGATTTCCAAGTCTTCGTTTTTGAAAATATTAAAAGCTCGAACAAGGATCTCGAAGAAGCTTCATCCAACCATCCCCGATACCTTCAAATACTAAGTACACTTGCCCGTGAAATTTCACTTCAGCCTCAAATAAATAATAATGAATTAACGCCGTTGTCACATCTTGCTGTTTAAAGCTCAAATCTAGCCTCCTTTGATGTTTTAAGTGAACTATGATAATGGTGTCATCTAAACCATGGTTAAATGAGCATAACCCGTAAAACTTTGAAATACCCAAACTGTCATGCGAATATCCAAACAAACATCCCATTCATGAAGTACACCCTTTATCCCTTCTTCGAAGAAGAAACCGTAGCATCCGCATCAGATAAGATCCATCAATACACTTTCTTTTCTCCAGGATGGTTCTATCAAAGCGGGATTTTACAATTCTTTGGTTTAAACCGAGAAATAGTTTCTTTCGCGGGATTTTACAAAACCAAGAATAAACCGAGAGATAGATCCGGAAATGCACTTTTACTTTCACCGGATGATTCCATTGTTACGGATTTACAAATCTATGATTTAAACCGAAATAGATTCTTTCACGGATTTTACAAAATCAAGACTAAACCGTAAACAATGTCGACTTGAATGTGTTATGATAACTTTGGTTTCGGTGAATAGTTGTTTTAGAGGAATATGCAGCGGTTCATCAACGGTTCATTTGCTATCAAAAACAATTCTTAACACATATGTAGATAACTTCACAAACTATACTAAGTCGAGAAGTATACACTACTTCTCCCTGAGGTTGACCGTAAAACACCAAAGTACACGTTTCTCCCCTATGATGGTTTCAAAATTTCGGAAGCATCATTAACATGTACTACCATCTGCACGAAAAGTTCTTGTCATAAGCAAACATCTTTAAAAATTCACGATTGACGCTGAAGATTCTAGAAAGATTTTGCTTAGGCGTGAAGTATCTTGACATTCAGAGCATCGAAAATCTCATGGAATTCGATCACATCTCATCCTTTAAATACTTTGGTAAGCACATCTTCCACATATTACGCTCGGCTATGCGGTGACCCTTGGTGAAGTAAGCCCGATGTACCAAATTTGATCACATCTCATCCTTTAAATACTTTGGTAAGCACGATTCATAACCGATTGCAAACCGCTCGTGATAAACAAAAGAGTTATGCCGATAAGAGACGAAACCTTTAGAATTTCGGGTTGGAGATCGTGTTATGTTGAAAGTTTCTCCTTGGAAAGGAGTGATTCGTTTTAAGCGTGGAAAACTCAATCCCGATATATTGGTCCCTTTCCAATCACGGAAAGAATCGGACGGTAGCATACCGCTCGGAGCGCCATCGAATTGAGCGATGTACACAATGTCTTTCATGTTAGTAATCTTAAGAAATGTCTTCGGAGGAAAACATAGTGGTGCCTTTAAAAGATATTCGTATTGATGAGAAATTGAATTTTGTTGAGGAACCGATTGAGATTATGGACCGTGAGATCAAAAGGTGAAGAATAGCCGTATTCGATTATTAAAGTTCGTTGGAACTCCCAACATGGACCCGAGCTCACTTGTTTGAGTGCATTCATAGCATCATATTGGACATTTAATACTAGTATAATTATTTATTTGCTTCACGTTGTGTGCATGGGTTATGGATAACCTAGCATTAATAGTGTTGATCGCGTGGGTAGCGGACTTATTAGGTTGACGAATCTAATAAAAGCCCGCTAGGTACGTTGGGTAACCCTATTAATGGGTGAATTATCCTTATGACTCTTTAGGATACGATTGATTTATGGGATAATAAGCGACACGAGTAAATAAATGAGTTTATCGAGTTAATGAATTCGATAAGGTCTACTATTTATTCCGAAACTTATATGGACTATGGAGCTTATCGTTTAGAGGTCTCATTGTGTCGCATTGAGTTATATATTGGTTGTTTGAGTGCATTCATAGCATCATATTGTAACACCCCAATTTACGTGATATGCGTGAATTCAAATTGGGTGTTACTTCATGGCAACAACATTATAATAATAGAAAACGATTTGTATTTGAATCATTTTAAAGATTTATCATTCGAATATCGAGTTTACAAAATGAGGTCCCGATAGTTTCGTAGTTTATTAAATAAGGTTTGAATGATAATAAAATTTATAGCCTTCTTGAGTATCCGTGCTCCTCCGCGCACCTCGTTCATTATGGACCCGAGATAAACATGCTAAAAGTGTCAACATAAAGGTTGGTGAGTTCATAGAGTTTGTCATAAATAGGTTGAAAGCCTAAAAGAATGTTCATGCAGAAAGGCATTGTAAATCCACTCGGTTGCAAATCCCCCATACAAAACTTGCAACTGTGTGTTTACAACCCATTGCTAGAATGTAATGTGAGTAAGACGATTGATTTCAATAGTTTCAAGTTCGGGTGAATATTTGTAACGATTACAAATATTGATAAAATAAGTAGTGGGTTACGTAGTTATACACCCATAGTTCGTTTGATTGCCCTAACCGGGTCAATCACAAAAGTAGTTCGTTTATTTACCCTAACCGGGTCAATACAAAAGTAGTTCGTTTGTTTACCCTAACCGGGTCAATACAAAAGTAGTTCGTTTGTTTACCCTAATCGGGTCATTACAAAAGTAGTTCATTTGTTTACCTTAACCGGGCCAAAGGTCGAGTGAATTCATAGAGTTTGTATAATAATCAGTTGAACACAAGTTTCAAGTTTAATAAACAGTAGGCTACGTTGGTATACGCCCATAATCCGTAGTTGCGATGCAGTATCATTACAGATCGTGTTATTGCTCTAAGCTCATGACACAAACCTTAACGATTGGACATCATAAAATGATGTTAATACGGACATCATAGAGATGTTTCTGCATGTGATTGCCCTCGGCGTGAGCTTGCCATTCTCCGTTTGTTCTCAATATAGTGCATTTGGTTACCTATCCAGCTAACACAAATGGGCGTCAACCGCCAATAGATCTATTCACTATACTGCTTCACTCATAAGTGATTAATGGTGCATGATATGAGGGACTTTCGATGGCAAAGTAGGCACTTATGCAATAACAATCATGATAGTATCTGTAAAAACACTTGTGTTCATATTTGTAGCATGTATCTCCCATGAGATAGAAAATGTATAAAAGTGGATTCATAAACTCACGGTAATCCGTATAAGTTAAAGTACTTGTGTAAGTAAAATCAAGTAGTTGAGCATGTATCTCCCCCAAAAATAGTATAAAATAATTGAAAGTGGGGCTATGAAACTCACCTTAGAGTGTAGTGACACAAGTAATGCAACGGTGTCAAGAAGTATGGTAGAACACTATAAAGAAGTATAGCACAACGATACGGGATCGGCATAACCTAATAGATATGAGCTTGTCTCATAATATGATACGCGAATAGTAATCGATGCGTATGAGTTTCAAAAGATAATATGTTTTAGTCTTCGTGGAAGTTTCGTATCAACGTTTGTAAAATGTTTAGTTTCATCATTCGTGTGGTGGTATGAAATCATAGACTCGAAGTACAACTCATGCCAAAGCATAATATATATATCTCATATATATTATGAAATAAAAGAATAAACAAGATGTCTCAAGAAAACGAGTCTCAAAAGTATTGACGGGTGAAATCTATGCTAGAGGATAATGACAAGAAAACATGTCAAGAAAGCAAGTCAATTGGGCTCTAGCCCGATAATAACTTAAATCCAATTCAAGTTCAATGTGTCCAAAGTTCTTAGTCCGATATCTTAAGTCCAAATAATATTAATCCAATATTAGTCTAATAAGCTTGTCCAATACAAGTCCAATATTTGATATCAAATATATGTATTGTCCAATATATATAATCCGTTACGAGTCCGATAAGTCTAGTTTGTCCAAACGATACAAGTCCGATTTGTCATGTCTCAATCCGTATTATCCAAATCCTATAAGTAAGTCTAATAATTATTGCTTAACCATCTTTAACTTCTACTTAATTGATCACACTTTTATTTCTCAAGAATAGATGTAAAACCATGTTGCTTTCACACCATCGTATCTCGTAACCTATAAAAGATACAACGATGGGGTTTTCACCCTGAAATATACTTAAGCCTAGTTTCCAAAACATTAGTCCATTCAATCAAATCATTTACCAATCAACGGAAATGAGTTTTACCAACTATAACTCCGGCGAAAGTTCATTGAAATTCTAACACTTACGGTTTTGGTCATAAATATTATTCTATAATAGCTATCAAGTTGAAACCAATTGGAGGTGAAAGCTTATAATTTCTAGTGTTGAACCATATTTTAAAACCCAAGCCTACTGTACAAAAATCTAGAGCAAAACATGTTTTCCAACAAAGAGCTCCGTAATCGACATGTTTCCATAAAGCGGCCATATCTCATTCATCCGGAGGAGATATCACCATCCAATTCAACAAATATACCTTAAACTTATTTCCATAATCCCATCAAATAATATAGACCTTCTTAGGCCAAAAGTTTTCTGCAACTAACCCATCTATACCTGGGTTCAGTGCAGTCTAACTTTTCCCACGAAACACTAATTTTAATGTATTTCCCAAACCGTGATAGCTATTAAAGTGATTCCACTTGGAAGTTAGATTTAGATGTACTCTACTGAGATTAGCATTCATATCCTACATTTTAGAGTATTAACCTGGAGTTTAACTCGTTTCCAAATGATGTTCCGGTTGACTAGCAATCGTAAAGCGACCATAACTCCCTTTATCGGGAGGAGTTGATAACCCATCAAATTCGCCACATGAAGCTAAGACATATATATATATCTAAGAATGTGATTTCCCAGAGGCCATAAGCTAAAAATACTTGCACACCAACTCGATTTAGGCTGCGATGCAAATGACCTTTAATTTACACTATTCATGGTTTTCTTGTTGACTCGAGGTAAGAATGCAAACACCACTCGGGTGTTTGTCGAGCCAAATCCACGACAATAACTAACACAAAACTACCACCCTTACGGGTTGGTGTTGAGCAAGAGTAAACAACACCCTTGGTGGGTCGTTGTGATGAGCGAAGGCTACAACAACCGCTCGTGGGTTGTTCAACTTCTAAAACGAACATAAACAACACCTTTCGGGTGTTGTTGTTGTCTTGGACATAAATAAATACACCCACTTATGGGTGACTCATTTGAATTGTAACACAAATAAACAACATACCATTATGTTTGGTTGTGACCGCGAACAACAAACACCCTCTTTGGGTGGTTTCTAGCCAAGAACCGTGAAATAACCAAGTAAACAAAACCACCCTATCAGGGTGGGTGGGTGATCTATCTTGAGACACACCAACACAACAACCTCTTTGGGGTTTCTTGTTGATCCGTAACTAAACAAACACACCCTTAGGGGTGATTATGACCTAAAACAAACCAAGCGCACCTCTTAGCATCGTCATGGAACCGAGAGCACAAGAGAGCACTCTGTGGCATCTCGCGATTGAACTAAGATCAACAAAACATTACACCTCACCGTGATTAGGACGGAGAGAAAACAAAATCAAACCCTCTCTGGCTACCCTTTTAACCTTGAATCGAACAAACACGAATAAGCTTAAAGGCTTAATACAATTCTAAATATGTTCCAACTTAAGTAAGATTAACAAATCTAAATCTTAAATCCAAGATCAAAGTGGGTTTTAACCTGTAACTTAGTTGGGTTTATCTGCCTGACCCGTGACCAAACTGAAACAAACACCCCCTTAAATCCTTATTTACCACACGAAATCAATGAAAAAGTTTTTGTACTGGTTTTAATTCCATGAAATTATTTAACACCATTTATAATCGGTATACTGGAATAGGTTATACAACTCGACATACCAAAAAGAACGATGAGAAGAAGAGGTGGAGGGATGGAGGAGCGCTGTGATGGTGGTGGTTGTGGTTAACTCAAACCAAACGAGACCCTTTCACTTAAACCCTAGCAACAAACACACTTGGTCTTCCTCGATGGTGATGGTAGTGGTGTTATTAGGTGGTGATGGAGCTGCGTCTCTATGGTGGTGTGGAGGTGTTGCACTGTGATCCGAGGGAGAGAGGAAGAGATAATAGTTATCTCAATCATTGTTCTCTGTGGTTTATCAAGTAGGAGGAAAAGCGTATAATATATACAAAGTCGGTTTGATAAAAAATTATAATGAGAGGCGGTTCGTGTATAAGACAAACAAGAGATATTTGTTTGTCTTAACAATGAAGTTTTGAGATATAGCGGGTATAGTCTGATCCCGATAATTACAAATGTCGAGTCCTTAAGTTACGAAACTTATAACTAGACAACGTAAAAATGTAGGGCTTATAAAGATGTTAAAATTTGTCAACATATTCAATTTCATTATTTAGAATGAATCGTGGGTTTATCGGAGTGTTTAAGCGTTATTTAAACTAAGAAAGGTTTAAAATAAATAGAAGTTAATAGTAAATTTAATAACTTTGAAAAGTTTCGTGAAACTTTATAAATGACAAACGTTTAGCTTGAACGTTTAATAGTCATCGTTAATAAAATAACGTAATGAGGTAAATAAAAGTTGAAAATTTTATACTTGACATATAAGAATGTTTATTTAAAATAAACATAAGGCATGTTAGTGTCGGTGAGCACGTTTATTGGCAATGTGAGTTACGTCACATTAGTTAGTTGTTGTGATCGTAAACCGATAACGTTAAATTTAAAAAAAAAAAAAAAATTAGGCGAGAAAATGGATAAATATTCTTTCATTGAATATTATATTAGTTTAATACAAGGTGAAATTTACCGGTGGTTGCACATATTGAGTCGATACACCCACATGAGTAATACCAAACACTAGGATTAAATGGTGAAACGAGACGTTTTTGGAAATAAAGAAATGGAATATATTGGGGTAGATAACATTGAGTTTGAGGAATATATATATTAAAGTTTGTCTACATTAATAAGTTGTGCCGAGTCGATAGTTGCTGTGCCGTGATACCATTATATTCTGCTAGTGTTAAATTGTGCGTTAATTGCTTGAGGTAAGTTTCATAGCCCCACTTTATCTACGTTTTTAACTATATTGGGGTGAGAATCATGCTACTATTTTTGGACCGTTAAAACTATTGGATTTGCTTATATGCTTGTTGTTTAGATAGATGCGCGGTAGTTGTTGCTTTAGTCTAGGTTTAACCGTGTCTAACTAAGAATAGACTTCTACCTCGACCTAGTCCGGGTTGGCAATTGTTCTAGATTTTGCCACCACGTTGTTGGACTAGAGTCATGGGGCCGAGTAATCCCCGGATGGGGATATGATTGGAGATCCGGTAGGATCGGCAAGTGTGAAACGGTATTTATCTATCTAGGTCTTGTAGCAAACAACTCTTACAGTCCACTATGATTTTGTTGAACTTAAACCTATGAACTCACCAACCGTTTCGACCCTTTAGCATGATTTCTCGTATTTAAGAGATGTTTGGAATACGTGATCGGTGGAAGCTTGGCAAGAAGGCGGGTTCAAGGATCATTTCGACTACTGATAAACTATGGGGACCTATCTTATTAAACTATGTTTTGGGCCTAATAATTATACTTTCGGATTAAAAGTTTTGAATACTTAAATTTGGGATTGGTTTTGAATGTTAAATGACTATCTTTTGCTATACTTGTGTGCGATACCAATCCAATAGTCACCTGAAAACTTGATTAAGTCTTCCACTGCATCGAGATTGGGGTGTTACAGTGCAATCAAAGTGATAGTTGTGTTGTGAGTTAAGCGAGAAAAAATCACAAAAGTAACTAAATAGCCAAGTCTTTATCACACTCAATAAACGCCCAAACAAGTCATCTTCGCAGAAGGGTAGAAAGAAAGAAGACGAAATAAGTAAATGTGCCCGGAAAAATTCACTTCAAACCCAAATAAGAAATACTGATACAAATATCACCGTAGTCACCCTTGTTCAATAACCAACTCGGCCGAGACATAATATACTCCGTGAAAATGCATAAACCAAAGTATCAAACCCCATAACACAACAAATCTTATCATCATACCAAAACTCATCATCGAATCTCATCAATAAATCTCATAAAATCTTGTTATCACAAATCTCATGATCAATTGATACCACATATCGCCTCAAATCTCATCATAAATCAATTCACATAACATCCATTCTTGAGAAGCCCATCCGACCCAATCATGCACGGCCCAAATTTGGTTACTTAAATAGTCGGGCACGGTCCATGAAGTTCAATCCTAATTCATTCAAGTCACAACCCATGATAATCCAAATTCAAGCTTTTCACATTCAATTCCATGGGTCCAAGTAACAAATCAACCCATAATACAACATCACTTTAGGTCAATGATATACATATCAAATGACACATGATTACTTCATAACAATCAAATGAGACATTGGTATTACTTTGAAATCGATTCTAAGTATTACCCGATCTAATAATCCATCTCGATCATAATCACACGCCCAAGTCACACTTCATAACACCCTAAAATACACATAACAAACAATCCCACTTCAAGTGATTATATTTAATATGTGATTGAATTGTCACATGTTTAAAGCCCACGTCACATTAGAAGCATAATACCATCAATCCTAGAGGCCCACTTCTGTAAATTACCATCACCCCACGTCCATTATAAGCTTATAACGCCCATAAAAACACGATCAAAATCGTGTATGCCTAATATCCGTGTTATAAAGATGCACAAATTTCTCACTTAAACCTAAAAATTCTCACAATATAACGCCCCATCACAGATTTTCCATCTCTTAACCACCAAACCCTAGTATCATTCACACAAATACTCCGCCCCCAAATATTCTCAGGAATCTGCAACTCATAAAAAAAACTTTCCCTTCCAAGCCCTAACCACTCATCAGTCCGCCCCTAATCTCAATATCTCTCACCTCAAACTTAGAACAATTGCAAGATATCATTAAGATAACATGGATCTTTTATGAAATAATCTCACACATATTTGACGGAGATATACATAATCTTTACTCACCAGTGGATGGTTAGAGTAAAGTTTTTGGCCACGAGATCAAACCATATGGACACGGGTAGGTTTCCATTAACTCGCTTAGATATTATGATGAAGTTGAATCTTAGAACGAGTAATAGTAACTATCATAGCATCCTTGTTATGAAATAGTACTTGTTGACTCGAAATTAAATGAAGTTTTACTCAACAAAGCGATCTATGATAAATTCAGAGAAACCTCAAGATCTCATATGATTTATGCAAGGGTTTCAAGAATTTGATATCCAAAATAATTTCTTTCAAAACCGAATATCATATTAAAGGAATTAACACAAGTTGTTAATCATCTTCATATAAAATTCAAATATTATCAAGAAGTTTTTGTTATTTTGAGTTTGGAACAGTCGAGATCAATTTTGCATTTAGTCGTTGAGCTTGGATTTATGATGATAGTTTCACTCGTATACAGACTTTTATAAGTCTTGATAGGTCTTCAATTAGTACTAACGAGATGAAATGATCTGAGATCTTATATGATTTTATTGCTTAATATACGAGTCCAAGATCTGTGAAGATGTGTTCCATAAAAATCTATGAAAGATTAAAACAATGGAACGAGTCTGAGATTTGAATGAAAGTTAGTAGTTTCGTGTCTGATTCATGTTGATGGAGGTTGATTTCGAATTGTTGTGAATAGGTAGTCATGGATTGTTGTAGTTGTACAAGAATTAAGACAGTTGAGGTTGAGTCTTGCGATGATCATTGATTTGTTTCTGTTTTGTTTTGTGATGATCATTGATTTTGTTACCAAATTTGTGATTTTAGGTTAGGGTGAAATCGGTTTAGAGATATGAATCTTGAGAGTCAAAACGCTTGAAATCTACTCCACTCTATTCTTCTTCAAAACTGATATCAAACCGCTTTTCTTTTTCTCAAATCGCTCATGATTCAAACCTCATCCATCTTTTTGACAAAACGATAACGGGTAAGTGCGAGAGACTATATAACAAACCGCAATGACTATATCAAACCGCTTTTAGAACATCAAACCGCATCACATATCACATCAAACCGATATAGAGGTCAACCAACCGCAGATTGATTTTTGACCATTAATAGACAAACGCTAGCTTGACTCAAAAGTCAAACCGCATCCGCTTTTGAAACAGAATAAACCGCATACTAAGGCATCAAAAGATAGTAACAAACCGCAGAGAGACAAATCTCTTTCGGTACATCGTACCGGACAGCTTTGACAAACCTCTTCAAGAAATTAACCACAAACCGCATTGAAGAATAAGTTAAAAGCTGTTATAAAACCGCATCAAAATCGATTAATAATATAACACCATAGATTCACAACAAAAACAAATTTGGAACAACTTTAGCATCAACGTAACTTGTAATAGAACTTGTATAAAATCTTTTGACCATATAGACACAGATATAGACCGGATTCAACAACCAACAACATCAAACATCAAAACAAAGATCAATACACATCAAAACAACATCAAACCATATCAAACCTCATCCAAACTACACAAAACGCATACAAGAATACACAAACCGCGATATACGAACCCATACGAATCATCAAAACAACAAAACCTAGACTCGATACTAATTGTAGGTTCATACATATTATGTTGTATGATGATTCGGTGGTCTAGTGGAGATGATTAAACAAGTATGTCATGTTAAAGAGATGAAGAGAATAGATAGGGAATTTAGAGAGGTTTAACAAAAAAAAAAAAAAAAAGAAGAAGAAAGGTTAGATTAAGAGTTCCACCCTTCCAAGGATGAAGGGGTATTTATAGTTACAACCTACACGCCTCCTGCCGGGTTGTGGATCGTGCATACAGGTGGGTAAATACCGTCATTCCTCCACCGTGTTACACTAAGCTAAACTAAGCTAATAACTAACTAATAAACTAATAAATAATGATATGTCTATGAGCTAACTTATGCTAGATTATAATTGGGGTGACCGACACTTCCTTATGGAATTTCCAATTCCTAACAATCAGTGACAACTAAGCAATACAGCTTCTTATTCAAACTTCTCACAAAAGTTGGCCCAAACAGATCCATATGCAGCATATAAAGGGGATCAAAAATAGTATTTACAACTTTGGTCTTACAAGGAGCTCTGTGTTGTTTCCCCATCTGACATGCAACACAGGTTTCAGGATTTTCAAAAACTTTTGAAGGTAAACCTCTAACAAGGTTACCTTTACCAATTTATTTATTGTTTTGAAATTAAGATGACCAAGTCTCCTATGCCAAAGCTTGATTCATCAACGATGCTTTTACAAATAGACAAGTTAAAGCTCTTTTGGGAGTTATGTCCTTATGTCAACAATGTATATGTTTTCATTTCTAGAGGATTCTAAGAAGCACAAATTTATCATCGCATCTTAAAATCAAGAGATAGGACAAGACATTTAGTGTTGGTAAAAGACGTAATTCTTTTGTCACACATTTGTGAGATACTAAAGAGGTCGAACTTAAGTCCATTTATAAGATACACTTTTTCAAAATCCAATTTCCCTGTTTTAATTGTACCTCTACCAACAATCTTCCCTCCTTTGGGGTCATTCTCAAATGCAACATATCCACCATCTATAGCTTCAAAATCTTCTACATTGGACATGTCACCACCATATGTCCAGAGCAACCACCGTCAAAAATTGCTTTATCCTTTAGCTCCACTTGTAAGTTGCCCGCACATATAAAAGAAGAGAATCGCTCTTGGGGACCCAAGCCATCAGCGACTTGGGTCTCGCTTTGCGCATCAACATAGTCAAAGCGCTTTTAAGTCCATTGATTCATCACGATCGGAAACATGATCTAAAACCTTTATTTTTGGTTTCCAAACCCAGCAAGCTAAGGCCTTTACGATATAAAATGATTGCCCATTACAATGTCAATTATCACTTTTGGCTCAAGAAGAGAAACTAGTTTGCCTTAGCAAAGACAAACATCTATATGCTTTTTAAAAGACCTTTGGTTATTTGGAAGAAGATCAGTAATGGATCTAGTTTCACCGTGATCTCATCAATACTTTTCTTGGAACCATTTTCTTGTTTTCATGAGGGTGATTTTGTTTAGAAAACTTTTGTGATTCAACCTCGCCGTTATGGTTCCTTGAAGATTTTTTGTAGTAAAACATTTTTCACCAAATGCTCAACTTCTACACGCTTATAACAAGCCTTTTTAACCAATGTAAAATCATCACCTAATTTTTGTGTTATTAGGTTGTTCCGAGTTTCTTTGGTTACCTCTTGGCCTATTACGTGCCTTCTAGGCATCTCTCTTGTTTTCTCATTATATTGACCTATCTTCCTAGAGATGCTCACACCTAAAATAAGTTTTACAAACCTAACATGTTTAACAGTTTTAGGTTTTTCTTCCTTAACATGCTTAGGTGTTGACTCAAACTTTTCCTCATCACTATCTGATGTCCAATCTTCAATAGTTGGGGCATCAGATGAATGCTTTTCTACTTTAGGTGTGTTGTAGGTCCAAAAGTTTATGGATCCGAGTAGCCTTGAATGACTAATACTAATCTTGAATAAATCCAAATTACTATATGAAGAACTCTTAGCAAAAGCTTGATTTCTTAATGCGGAATCTTAACACACAGTATGAAGAACACAAGATTACTAACTTTGTATTTTCTATTAATTTGCTCAAGGCTAATGCTTACAACTCATTACATAACCTTACACCTTAGGAATCCTTTATACACTAAGGAACCTTAATTGTTAACAAACTTGTAGAAGGTAAAAATATCTTCGTAATATATCTACTACAGTTATATCTATTCCTAATATAACTCTAACAAACTATTATGTGCAACATTGGATCGTAAACATTGACCACTCCATGGTCTTTTCAGCACCTGTGACTATCAGTACATCAAAACATGAAAGTTTCATACTATTCTCATCACTTCCAGGTGTGTAAACTCCTGTGAGAGGTGAATCATAGAAAATTTAATGGATTTGATATCTCTTTACCAAATAGCCATTACTATTGGAGTAGCCAATGTTTTGGTGTATAAGACAATGATACATTGATAACCATTTGATTTTTAGCAAACCATGACTATCAGCATTTGTTTAGTCTTTACCAAAAGCTGTACCCTTTAGGATTAGTCATGGTTTTCCACAGCCTTTACCACAAGCCATGATCTTGTGGGCTAGCAAACTCTTCATCCACACAGATATGGTGAGTTGAACACCATACAATTTTTGGCAAATTTGTCAGCCATAAACGGATTTGAGATATCCTTACCAGAGCCGTTTGCTCATGGATTAGTCAGTTCTTGTGTGGGTTAGACATGGTGGACTGATAACCATTTGTTGTGACAGTACAAAGTACTTTCACCAAGTGAAACCCCTCAAAATCCATTTTATTTCATATATAATACACAACAGCATCTTAAAATTCTTTCAAACAAATTACCTCATTCGTCTCCTTTTGACTGATGTTTCTTCTTCAATCTGATCACATATTTTGGCCAACAATTGATCACATATCCTTTGGATGAGATTTTCAGAAGCCACATATTCTTTTTCATACTGAAGCTTTGAGAGTATCATTACTTGAAGCACCTCAGCACACAACGGATACTCAACTTCTGCCAACATGAACATATCAACTCCACCTTTTGTGGACAAGTGATGACACTAGTACAAAAACGGGATTTGGTCACACATGGTCGAAATGGAACGGCCGCACATTCGCATATTTGTATGGTGAAGGTACGAAAATTGACAACATTTACTAATTAGTCACACATGAAAATTTTGATTGAGTGACCATTAGAGCTATATTGCCACACAATTGAACATTATGCGGCTAAAGGTATCTGGTGACTTTGTTTGGATCATTTAGCCACATATGAATTTGGAACGCGTGACAAATACAAGTAACCTTGATCGTTAGTCACATGAAGTAATTTTTGTGTGTCTAAATCATAGAGTCAAGTTTTATCACACATTATTTAAGGGTGGTGATATGTTTTGCCAACTCTTTAGCCACATCCGAAATTGGAGCAGTGACAAATGAAAAGCAAGGTTGAAGCATTAGTCACGATATACATATAAGCGATGACAAATATATGTCAAACACTTGAACACTGTGACCAAAATCCATATATGGTCACACTAAATGTTCGTCACACATTCGTTAAGTGTAGCCAAAATCCGGTACATATGTTCCGTAAGTTAATATGTGTGTTTAAAGTTTAGTTTGTGTTAGCTTGCCAAAAGCTAATCTATAAAGTCACATTTACTACTAACATTGTGACCAAATGCCATATATGGTCACACTTATACATTTTGTCACACATATTATTTAAGTGTAGCCAAAATCCATTACATATGGTCACGTAACTTAATATGTGGCCATTGGATGATCAATAGTCACTCAAAATACACGTTTCTTCACTTTAAACACCATATGGTCACACTTATTAACACTTTTAGCCACTTTATGGTTAATTGTATGTGACTAAATACCCAAAACAAACATGCTTTGTGTGACTAAATGTTAGAAAATGCCACACAAACATAAAATTCATGTGGCCATTGGATGATCAATAGTCACACAAAATACACGTTTCTTCACTTGAAACATCATATGGTCACACTTATTAACACTTTTAGCCACTTTATGATTAATTGTATGTGACTAAATACCTAAAACAAACATTCTTTGTGTGACTAAATGTTAGAAAAGGCCACATAAACATAAATTTAATGTGGCCATTGGATTATCAATAGTCACACAAAATACACATTTCTTCACTTGAAACACCATATGGTCGCACTTATTAACTCTTTTGGCCACTTTATGATTAATTGTATGTGACTAAATACACAAAACAAACATGCTTTGTGTGACTAAAATGTTACAAAAGGCCACACAAAGCAGAAAATTCAAGTGGCTATTGGATGATCAATAATCACACAAAGACATATTTCTTCACATTAAACACCATATGGTCATAATTATTAACACTTTTGGCCACTTTATGCTTAATTGTATGTGACTAAATACCCAAAAGAAACATGCTTTGTGTGACTAAATGTTAGAAATGGCCACACAAAAGCAATTTGATGTGGCCGTTGGATTATCAATAGTCACACAAAAAACTATTATGTTTTTCATAAGCGAACTAACTACGAATACTAAGCAGACTTAACTTATATGCGCGGACTTAACTTTGTCTTGGCAGCCTTAACCACTAAAACTAACCTACGGACTTAACTTTGTCTTGGCGACTTTAACCACTAAAGTTTTACATTTATAAGTAGACCACAACACAAAATATATATTTTTTTGTGCAAAGATGAACTTGTATTAATCAAGGAAACTTTGTAAAATGAAAAAAGCAACACACACTAATATGGACAAGTCCCATATCAAGTTGCATACAAGGCAACTCTATTCAATATCTGATATAACTGTTCTTATAAGTCTGATAACAAAAACAAACTGCCCATATCATACAACCATGGACAGATGAAAACCAGCACAAAACCATCACAAAGAACACCTTTTAATGCACCACTAGGAACCATACACTTCCAGATAGGGGCTATACCAAGTAGTTTACATTCCATCTCATGAATGGCTTCAACTACTTGGGAACACACACCCTAAATGAAGCCAACTAAATCCTACACAATCCAAGAATGTGTTTATAAACATGTCTACCAATAACAACTGATAACACGGAATTACATTTTAACACATGCTAAATCTGGAATTATAAGCGGAGTGCGGGAAGACACGAAGCTTGGTCGTCGCTAACAAAGTCAACAAGATTGAATCGACCATTTTGTTTCGTTCCCACCGACACTCCTCAACAATCTCTCTCCATCCAGCGTTTATGGTAGCGTGGTTCTTGCTTCTAGGCCTATCAACTGTGGTGTTCCAGATTCACGTTCACATAAAACTCCATGTCTTCCGGTATCTCGGATGCGTTATCGTACTTGACATGTGATTTTGCTTCATAAACTTATGTGGTATGTTCTACATTAAAAAGAAAAATGTAGTATGCTCAACAAAAGTATGTCCATGTGTTGAAGCATATATTAGTTTTTGCGAAAGGAGATAATGGCGAAATGATCCGATTTGTATCATTACTTTCAAGCGACTCTGTCCGTGACATATGCAAGGATGGTAGCGTAAAACAATCCTTTCACTTTCATGCTCATACATTCGTTCCATGCACATATGTTTCATACGCTCATACGCAATTGGAATTTAATAAAATGGTAAATAATTTAAAAGCTATTATATGGAAATGTTTATTTTAAAATAGAATCATAGATTATGTCTACACTTTGATTAACATACCTTCATCTACGGGGTTTCTCATGAGCGGTCTTATACGATTTGTGAAAACAACTCTTGTGCCAATAACGAGTTTTCATCGTGAACCAATACATTCCATCCGTTCCCACCAAACTCATGCTGCGTATATTGTTTTCCTCCGATTATTTCAATTTGACGGTGAGTGATAAATTTTACTCTGGCACGCCATCAACAAGTCAAATTGGTTATTGTCGGTATTGTCCTAGAAATTTCAAGGAATGACCTACGTAACAGTTTAGTTTAAAGAAAACATTAGCGGGTCAAACAATTAAAATAATCCCCATTTTCAACAAACTTATACAATGTATTGATTAACATTTTTTCTTACGGAGGTTGTGCAGATATTCATCCAACGTAACGGGCACCTCGTTGTCGTAACCTAGAAGAGCGGATCGTATCCGGGCATTAGGTGGCGCATCATTGTAACTGTTACATAATAACATTCTTCTTCACGGCGATGAAATGGAATGTGGCCACATTGATGTATTGGTTGTGATCAATAAAAGCTAGCCACTCGAACCCGTACAAAGTAATGCGACCACGAACCAATTTCGATAAACCTTATGTTTGGTTCCCCTATTGTGGATTAGGTATATCCAGCGATTCTTGGGAATGCAGTTTTTCGATAAACAAAGCGGGAAGCATCTCAAATTTAAAAAGTAAGCACGTATATCAATTTGATGGTTACATTGATAAATTTATAACCTTAAGTAAGTATTTTAAGTACAACTTACATGCAATGTCCTAATGTTTGTGCGGTGTGCCTCCACCAACAATTGGATGCTCATTCTATTTTAAAACCACAATCGTCTTAATGGTCAATAAGGTTATCACATATGCATACCATTTCCACCGACTAATACAAGTCTTAGATGATCAATACATCTTTATCATTAAGGTGTCAAACAAAAATGATTGAAGATGTACTACTACATATTTAACTATGTTTCAAAATCAATAATCATATAGTCCTTTTAGAGTAAAAATCATATTTTTTACATTTAATCATCTTACCCCATCGTTTGTTAAAATCTAGTAACAAATCCATAATCTACCCAACATACCATACGCCATTGCTTCATCCAATGTTTAAACCTAAGCTCGGATAATTAATTACATAAGGTGTAGTGCTAACAAATCATATAAAAGCTATACTAACCTAGATTAAACATATGTTTACAAGTTGTTTAGTTAGCTATTTAACAAATAGGCTGCTCGTTTTCCACAATCCACATATATCCATGATTCTTTTTATTCAAATCATCCTATATTTACATGTCACACAATATTCTAAAGAATCAAATTGCATATAGTTCTAATAAAGCGGTTTGTTACATTATGATCAAGGATACTATATTCTTTAGGATATATTAAACATTGCAAAAAAATACCAAACATGCATTTGTATCCATCAACATATCGAAACATGCATATCAATCACTTTACATTTGCGGTTCATGGTTAAAAAACAAAAGAAAAAAAAAAAGAAAAA
>CM040243.1:251643957-251662149 GCA_022545495.1 Chrysanthemum lavandulifolium | reverse complement strand
GAAAGCGGTTATTTGGATGAGATAACTTATTAAAGACATAATGATTTGGAAACGAGGAATAAACAAACGTGTCATTTATAGTACACTATTTACTATACCTTATATGAAGTAATTTCGGGTAAACTTGTATGATTATGAATAACGATTGAGAAACCCTTACTAATTGAGCGATAAATGGAAACTTGTCTTTTATTAGTAAACATGTACGTTTGGGGAATTATTGGGTAAATTGCAGAAACTTATCAATTAACCTATTTATGTTACATAAATAGATGTCGTCATTTTCTAGTCTTTGACTAGCTTGAGTATTATCTGTATTTCTTGGCTTGGTCATGTCTCTTCCTTTGGCGTGAGTTGTATGTCGCGTCTATGTTTCTTACCACCACACGAAACGTTAAAACTAAACTTTTGAGATATTAATTATGAACTTTTGGGAACGATAATGTACTTTTGAAAGTAACGACATGAATGATCCACGAAAACTACAACACATTACTTTCTATTGATTTCTTTATCGTATGAGTCGTATTCTAAGAATATCGTATACGCATTAGGTTGCGTCACAACTATTCTATTGTACTAAATCGTACATTCTTTTGGATGCCATGGAGATTAACTTTAGATGCCAGTCGTGTCAATAGTGAATAGTGCATTGTTGTGCTGTGATTACTTGTTATCTTCTGCTAGTATTTATTCGTGCATTGTTGTGGTAAAGGTGAGTTTCATAGCCCCACTTTTATCTACGTTTTTAACTATATTGGGGTGAGAATCATGCTACTGTTTTTGGACTGTTAAAACTATTTGGATTTGCTTATATGCTTGACTGTTTAGATAGATGTGCGGTAGTTGTTACCTTAGTCTAGGTTTAACCGTGCCTAGATAAGAATAGACTTCTACATCGACCTAGTCCAGGGTTGGCAACTGTTCTAGAGGTTGCCACGATAGTGCTGGACTAGAGTCGATGGGCCCGAGTAATCCCTGGATGCGGGATATGATTGGAGATTCGGGTAGGATCAGTGTATGAAACGGTATTTATCTATCTAGGTCTTGCATAGCAAATCAACTCTTACAGGTCCACTATGATTTTTTTGAACTTAAACATATGAACTCACCAACAGTGGTGCCTTTTAGCATGATTTCTCGTGAATTTGAGAGGTGTTTGAAATCGTGATCGGTGGAAGCTTGGCAAGAAGGCGGGGCAAGGATCAATTCGACTCGATAAACTTTGGGGACCTATCTTATTAAATTATATTTTGGGCCTAATATTTACACTTTTGAACTAAATGTTTTGAATACTTAAATTTGGGATTGGTTTTGAATGATTAAATGACTATCTTTTGCTATACTTGTGTGCGATACCAATCCAATAGTAGCCTGAAAACTTGATTAAGTCTTCCATTGTCTAGAGATTTGGGGTGTTATTGATTAATATCGAGCCAAAGTTATGAAATTAGGTATTTTATAAACCCTAAACTGTAACCACTTTTAAGAAAATTGATCCTCGAATCGACGCCTTGGTTTGCCAATCCAAAGCTTCTTAATTGATTATGGTAGGAGCTGATTTGAATTATGAGACGATTTGTTAAGGGATATTGTGAGCGATTATGGAAACATTATGATTTGGAGATATGATTATTGATTTTGGGTAAATGAGATGTGATTATCGAGATACTACGGATTTGATTTGAGTAAGCGGTATATTATGAGTTTGGAATTTTGAACTCGATTGATTTGATATGGATGATTGAGAACACATTAGACGAATGATTGATAAGATGATTGATGAGATGTTTAGAATTGATTTGATGAGCGGTTTGATTGAACACTTGATTGGCGTGTCACTGTTAGTAGATGATTTAAGTCGCCTACCTTAGTAGTTCACTATAAGCATTCCGCATGCTTATACACTCACGAAAGCATGTCCTCATGCATTCGCACGCCGCTATACCTTTCACAGAGTGTGGAGTCCCAAACCTTAAATCTATAACACTTAGCTTATATTAAGTAGTTGCCTTGGGTATATCCCAAAACAATAAAGAGAAAACCTTGTATGAATATACACAAATACGTGGGATCTATTGGAAGGTATTTGGAAGATTAAAGTGAACAAGTGAACACAGAATGTGATAACCAACAATTCAACATTATTTATCAAATAATGCGGATACTCTCAAAGTATCAGGGTTACGCAATTTCCTGGCGTAATCTCACCACTTGATTTAAAACTTGCACATTAGTAGTGGTCATGGAAATGATTTGGGAATATAAAGGAAATGGTACTATTATAACTAAGTCGGAGTCACGATGAGACCTTTTGTCTCGTGAGCGTGAGTTCCATAATTAAGTTTTGATGAACACGATTCCAAAGCGCTTTAAAACTAATAAAGCGTAAACCGGTGTGTTGGTATCATGTGTTGTGTCATGTTCACGTGTTTTTGCATCTTATCATGTTTATATGTCTTTGGTCATAACTAGATGATGGATTATAATGATTTTGATGATGTCGATTGGTGTACGATCTCGTGTCGCGATTTTGAGTCGAAACTTTCGTAAATCGTTGTTTTATTATTTTGAATTGTCAAACAAGTGGTAATCGGTTTTGATTACTAATAATGAATTCATGTCCATTAATGTCATAGTGAATTGTGAAACCAGAAAGTGTTTTCAGATAATAAATTGGACTAACGTGTGATTATCTGGTTAACGTTGAATCATTGGTATGAATAAGATTTTTTGAAATCGAATGACATTTCAATTAATGACCTTAATTGAATAACAAATTAATTGTGGTGTTTTGGGTAATTGGTAAGTTATTGACAAACATTAGATTTGATACCGTTAATCGGTTGTGTTTGGGAATTGAAAGAGTTAATTGGAAGTGTTTAATGGTGTTGGGTATGTTTGATTTTCGGTGTAGATGGCGAGATTGGTATGAGATTGTTTGGAGAATTTATTAGGATTGTGAAAATTGTTTGTTTTGGATTTAATGGTATATATGTCAACTTTATGCTACGTCGGTGTTATCGTGACTTTCTAGTCTCGACTACCCCACAACGCCGTAACTTGGTCTTTAGTATCTTTTAAACAATATGAGGTGTAAAAGCCGAGAGTCATGACTCGGACTTGGGAACTCGAAACGAATAATGACTCGAAATTTATATTGAAATTTTTATCGAAATTTATATTGAAATTTTTATCGAAATTTATATTGAAATTTTTATCGAAATTTATATTGGAATTTTTATCGAAATTTATATTGAAATTTTTATTGAAATTTATAAGTGAGAAGAATGAATTTATATTGAAATTATATCGAATTATATATATATATTTATATATATATATCTACTAGTAAATCGTACTAGAAAATATAAATGATAAATGGTCTTGTACTAAGCATTCGATAACAAGGCTCGCTTTGTTATCCAACATTTTAAAAAGGGAACCAACGTTTAAAAATAGAAGCGTTTTGTAATACTTAATGTTTATTGAAGGGTGCCATTTATGAATACTTAATGTCATTTATGTGTTGTGCGTGGGTTACGGATGACCTAACATTAATAGCGTCGATCCACGTGGATAACGGACTTATTAGGTTGACGAACCTAATAGGCGCCCGCTATGCACGTGGGATAACGTTATTAATGGGTGAATTATCCTTATGACTCGTTAGGATGTGTTTTGCTCGGGATAATAGCGACATGAATAAATGGTTGAGTTTATCGAATTGACGAATTCGATAAGATCTAACTATTTATTCGAAACTTATTAAACTATAGAGTTTATCATTTAGACCTCTCATTGTATCATTATGAGTCGCATTGTGGTTATTTGAGTGCATTCATGGAGTCTTGTCGAGTCGATACCACACACACACATGATGATACCTAACGCTAATAATTAAATGGAACAACGAGATATTTTGAGATGAGGAAATGAATACATTTTGGGCATATAACATTGGCGTTGGGAATATATATTAAGAATTGGTTAGAAACGGTTGTGCCTTGCTTAATAAAAATTTATCGAACCTCGATTGAATATGATGATCACTATATTCACTAGAGACAGCAGGACATGGACCGATCACCTATGTCCGTCTCGAGGTGGATTTTACAAATCTTGGGAATTGTTATAACAAAATTGTGTTCGGAATTGAGATTGGTTTTAAGAACGATAAACTTAAGGTGGACTCGCACACTCACACTCGCTAAACATCACGAAGCTTTGCACTCACTTTACACACACACCGCATCGTAACACCTCTTGAATCATAACACTACGCATCACTATACGTCTGCGTTTATGTGAAATTTGTGGTTGTAGCACTGAGCGTAGTCGCATAAATCGGGTGAGACCCGATTGGCACTGTTTGTATCCGAGTTGCTTATCGACATAAGCCTCGTCGATCTCTCTAGAGCGTTTGAAATTATTTTGGGCTATTTTGGATTTGGTCTTGACTATTTTGGATTCGGTTTTGGATTTTGGTCTTTGGGTTTTTGAATTTGAGATTTTGATCTCGTTCCGAGTTTTAACTTGTCATTTGACTTCGAATCAGTATTTGGCCTTGAATTATTATTCGGCTCCGATTCGTTGATAACTTTGTTAAAAAATTAAAATCATCTTTCGACCTTTAATCGGTATTCGATTTCGAAACATCATCCGGTCACATTACAATAGTAACCGTATTGGAATTATCATTCCACCATTTTTCGATAGTAATCTTGTTGGAATTATCATTCCACATCATTTCAATAGTAACACCGTGGTTTGTCATCTAGCCTCGCTTTAGTTGGTAACCCTCATTCTGACACTTATACCTCAAGCCTAGTCTTGAATCGATTGTTGAGAAAACTTCTAAAACCTTATCATTCACTTCGCAACGACTTTCGATGGGTAGTACCTTACGTCTTTGTTGATGTCATCTATATCCTCTATATAGGAACCCCTATCGATAACGATCTAACGAGTTGTTTTAGTGAAGTTGTTCACCAAGATTATCCTTAGATATTGCTCCGTCGATGTTGACTCTAGCAACATTGAACCCTCAACATTGTTTGTCAACAATAGTCTCACTCGTCACACCACCGTAATGGTAATACCTACCCTATTTTATCAATATGGTACCTTACACACCATAGATGAGAATTCTCTAGCATACCTACTTAGAGCCGTTGACGTTCTCTCGTATGTAGGAAATGATTTGGATATCGATTGGTAGTTGAACTTCTTTTGGAGATTATGATTTTGGAGTTGAACCTTGAAACCTTTTGCGTTAAGTGCTAAGTGCACCAATAAGTTAATCGACAGACTGTGGTTAGTAACCAATACTCTCTTTTAGGAGTCGTACTTTCGTCTCTAACCTAGATATCATGCTAAGTCAACCGATCGATTGATGGTAGTAATCAACACTTTCTAATAAAGACATACTCTGAACTTCCTAGACTTTTCATCTAGTAGAGATTTCGTACTCAGCAGAAATCTTGAAATCCTAAGGAGAAACCTGAACCACATTCTCTAGGACAATCACATAATCTTTCTCTCATCCTTCAAAAAGCACCTGCTAACCTTTCGGACCTCTCACCAAACGATAAGCTACACTATAGACGAAACCTTGGAAGTAGATTCCCGCCTTTACCTAAGTGGTTGTTAGTAGTTTTACCAACCTATTCACCTCCCGTGAATTAGTAAAAAGGAAAAGTATGGACGACAATGCTCGTCTCTCCCCATAAGTTATAGTAGTAATAGAGAATCTCCTATATTCTTTTAAGGAGGTGAGAGAATACCTACTCCTCAACCTTGACTCACTCCGATACTCTTTAAGGAAAAAGTGTGACCGAAAAACTAAGTTATACAAATGGACTTCTCCACACGTAAAGGAAACCATGTGCTTTAGGAAATGCTGATTTCTATCCTTTCCGGATTATGGCAATCGCCACACACCCATTTTTCATCTATCACTTCCTAGAGCCGAGAAAACCGATCTGGATATGCTTGCAGTGTACCATGTTGGGATACAGAAGATTAAAGTACTGAAGACTAACAAAGTACTGCAGAAAGATAAAGTACTGCAAGAAGTCAAAGTACTGCAAGAAGTCAAAGTACTGCAAAGATTATAAGTCGGTTGTATTAGATTAAAGATAGAAAGTTATGTTTATCTAGAACTTTCTATGTACTGTTTACTTGACGTATAAGGATAAGAATTGTAAATCGTTTAGGGTTATCCTTGAGCCTATAAAAGGACCCCTAGATTGATATTAGGCGTCGTGATTTTATTAGAGTTTTAGAAGTTCGATATTATTAGAGTTGTTAAAAAGTGCATAATAAGCGAGTTAGAGTTATTAATAAAATTGTTTAAAGTTAAAGTTATTCTTCTTAGCTTTGTTAAGTAAATTCCGCATACTTAATAGAGTTTGCTCGAGATTTCATTGTTAATAACTTAGGATTTATCCGAGGTTGTTAAACCTTAACAAGCTATTTAAGTTAGTTTGATTAGAGTACATCGATCCAACAAGTGGTATCGAGCTTGTGTGGAAACTCGACTGAAGAAACCCTAAAACCTAAAGATGTCGTGATTACTCCTTCCACCACCTTCCATCACCTCAATGAGGATTCTGTCATCAAGAAGGAGAATATAACCTATGGTGTATGAAGATGAGGTAGTACATTTCCATTACGACCATGCTCTATGGAATGTAATTGTCAATGGTAATGAAGAAGCTCGAAACTATTGATGTTCTGGACAACCCAAAGCACCTAAGGCGGTCTTACCAAGCACAACATTAAGGAATCAAGAGAAGGCACTCAACATTCTCTTGTATGCCATTCCGATGGTCATCTTCTCAAGTTCCATTATGCTAAAGATGCTAAGCGACTCGGGCTGCACTCAAGATAAGATTTGGAGGATGAAGCTTCTAAGAAGATGCTTGTAATCTGTTGAAGCAGCAGTTTGAAACTTTCACTTGTTGGTGAAAGAGAGAGTCTTGATGTTGCATATGATAGATTTCAAAATCTCCTTAACATGTTGGAATTATACAAAGCACAAGTTTCGGTTGAAGATGCTAATCTCAAGTTCTTAAGAGTCGCCATCATCATGGCATGTGATAGCTACAATGATCGAGGACAACCTGTGTTTGGATGTTATGGACTTTGATGATCTCTACAATCATCTAAAGGTGTATGAGCATGAGATGAATGGTCATACCAGTTCCAAATCTCACAAGATTGCTTTTCTATCATCTCGAAAGAGGCGTTACTTCCACCAAAATCTTGCTTCTCTACTCAATCTTGTAACTCAATCATCTTTGTTTTCACTCCCCACCTATGCTCAACAAGCCCCACCAACTACTACAATGCACTCAGATGAAGTTGTGTGCTCTTTCTTTACAACAAGCTTCTTTACATCACTTATGAAGAAGATCTCTCACGGATGGAAGAGAGAAGATAGAATACAGAGGTGGGACAAGTGGTGTGCTCGAGAGCTAGCAATTTCCACCACTTCCGTGATGGTCTCTCAGATCGAATCGGACATTTCATCGAAAAGAGGATTTACTTCGCAAAAGTGTAGTCATCATTAAATTCAAAAGAGGATTTGAGAAAATCCGAAGTAACCTCGAAATGTCGAGAGAATCACAAACATGCAAATCCCAATCACTATTGGATATATCCTCAGACTCACTGGGATTAGGACAAGATCCTCAACACTCGATGATTCCGTTTCCAAAATAGTCTTTGAGATGATCATCCTCCATTATGAGAGAGTCCTCGGGATCAAAGAATTTCAAAGAAATAGGATCATCGACCTCTTCCAAAGGAATTCACTTCTCTCGACCGGCGTGAGTGAAGGGAAGAGTCGGAAATGAAAGGCTCAAAGCGGAGTGGGATTGCCACTCGAGTCGTAGATTCCTCATCAAAATCATCGCCGTCGTCGTCGTCATCATAATCGTCGCGAGAGGTTTCCAATATTGGGAGCTTACTCTAGGCGCTTGTTCTTGACATCGTTTCGTGAGACTCTTCTTTAATCAATTCTTTTAAATCTTTGAGTGTATCGAGACAATTTTGGAGAAGTTCTTGAGAATTTGCAGAGGTTGTGTTTGAATCGTTTGGTATTGTGGAGGTTGGTCATGATAAGAGTAGTCATAATTGTTACAAGGATTATGCTCATAGACAAGCATGTTCCCGTTTGACACTCAAAACTCGGGTGAGGACCTCCATAATACTCACAACAAGACAACTGATGTGGTGTGAGTGGTATGTGTTGTAGTCATAATTGTTATCGGGAACCTGCTCATGACAAGCGTGCTTCGATTGACAATCGAAGCTGGAATGTGAACCACCACGGTACTCACAACAAGAAATCTGCTGAGTCTCACAAATGTGGTGGCGATGGAATGAATCGGTTGTGTTATGGTAGGAATAGGGATCACGGTTATAGATGCACCCGTTTCCTAATTCCACCACGCCACAAGCTGGGGCAATTGCCACCATTATAAAGACCACCACACCATTGACAACCAAGAGGGTGAGGATAAGACATAGAAAGAATCAAATGGTTCCAGAGGTAAGAAATGAAGAATCAAAAGGTAAGAGGGTAAAGAGGAATATTTTGGTGTTTTTGAAAATCATGATGATAAAACAAAGAATGAAAATATTTTTGGCGCTTTTAACACTTTAGGAAAAGTGTTAATGAACTTTGGAGATTTTCCGATAACTTTACAAAAATTTTTACAAAAGATGGGGTATGTGCAAGAATGGATCCGAAAAGGCTAAACACACGCTAAAGCCTCCCGTGGCGCCAAAATTTGATCTCACAGAGCGGTCAAGTCAAATAGACTTAAAGCGCTTTCGGACACAAATGCAATTAAGATCGGAGAATCTGAGATTCCGGGTCGTTAAGTCCCAAGGAGACTCAATGGTGTGTTAAACACTAGATCGATGATAGAATGACCACTAATGATAGCGATCGAAAGGATTAGATTGAATAATTACACTCTTGAAAAGGTTATAAATTAAAGCGACTTAAATGCAAATTAAGAAAATTAAAAGTTAAAATCTATTAAATAAACGCTATCACTATTTTTAAAGTGATGAGCGTTTAAAACCTAAAACGTAAAACTTACGTTTAAATAAAAATAACGTAAACGTACAAAATAAAAAGTGAAACTTACACAATATAGATCCTAAAAATATGAAAAATACATTTTTACAATCCTAATGATAAAAGAAAATTATTAGAAAAAGAAAATTATTTTTACAACTATTTAATTAATTATTATTAATTAAAAACTATTTATTAAGTATTTAAAATGCACTAAAATAGAAGAAAATACAAAATTAACCTAGAAAAATGAAATTATAACTTGGAAAAATCTAAAATATGATAAAACTAATTTTAAAACAGAAAATATATTTTTAGACTTTTATGTATTTATTATTAATTTAAAACTATTTAAAACTAATTAAATTATTTAAAAATACAAATTTAACTAAGAAAAATATGGAAAATACTTTTTAGGCTTCTAACATTTATCTAAACTTAAGAAAAATGAAAATTATTTTTAGAACCTTTTCTTAATTATTTGTATTTAAAGCTAATTAAAAGGATTAAAAACTAAATTAAATCAAGAAAAATAGCAAAACACCTTAGAAAAATCTGAAAATTTCAGGAAAAGTATAAAATAATATTAGAAAGCTGGGAAAATAGAAAATAGGGGCTTGTTTGGCAGAATATGAAGCGATATGAAAGTGCTTATTGGAATAAGCACTTGATAAGCCAAAAGCTCACCAAAAGCTACCAAACCAAAGCAGGAACTACTATAAGCTAAAGGAACCAAAATGCATTAAGTTTCAACAAGCTCTAACCACTGATAAGCTAGTTGCAAAGATTTGATGATTTTGAGACCAAGTCAAAACAGTTTATAAGGCCTACTTTAAGCTTAAAAATAAGACATCTAAATAAGTGAAATGAGAAATGATATTGGAACTTACACTAGACCTGGGTGAGAGTTATTAAACCAAAATACAGACCTAGGGAGCTCGAGGAGCCACAATGCAAGGTCTCAAAACCAGACAAAACACATGCGAACAGCAGATCTAGCAGGGGATTAAGCCCCGTAATCACAAGCTCTTTTGAGCTTTAAGGAAAATTCACAAAATTAATCAAAAATAACCACAAGAAACTGGACCAAGTAAACTTTTAAAATCCACAAGTCACACTAGAAATGACCTAGAAATGAGTCCATTAAAAATCTTTCCATTACGGCTAAAACCGAATTTTACAACTTTTGACTTTTGAAGAAAGCGAAAAGTTGACTAAAATGGATTTTCAATCCAATTTTAAGACAGAGATTGATGTTATTTGATGTAATAAACCTAATGCAATCAAGCTTAATGAATTCTAAGCACAAAATAATGATCTGCTCATCCTAAATTACAACAGTGGACAAGTGAAATAGATTCAAGGGAAACTTTGACTTTTTTTAGCTTGCAGGCACAAAATAGGACTTGAATGAGTGTACATTAACTGATCAAACATGAACTAACAATAGGAAACCACTGACTAAGCCTTAAGGGCAGTTCTAACAGTTATGCCAAACACACTTTTAAGATGACAATTATGAAGCTTAACACATTAAAAGCATTTTTAGACCAAGTGAGCTATTAATTAACTTGAACTAATCGTATTTAGACAAAATTAAACCAAAATTAACACACATTTAATAGATAAACTAAGAGATGCAAAATTTTGAAAAATTGCTTACAAGTGATCAAAGCTAAGATCATGGAACCAATGAACTCTAACTATCCTCTGACTTCCCATGAAGCTCTATACCCAAAATAAATCCAAAATCAACTTTGCTTCAACCTCTTTTCCATTTTCCATAGTTTTTAATTTTATAACTAATTTATTTTAATTTTTTGAGAATTTTTACGTTTTGAAACTAAAGCGAATTTTAAATGTTTCTAACAACTCATAAGCTTTTTCAAGAGCTTATATAAGCTTTAAGAAGCAATAACTACCATCAATAACAACAATTGAGTGATTTGAGATTTTGAACTAAGAAATAAGCATAAACTGCAATTGTGTACAAGAATTGAAATTGGAACTGAAATTAGGTTTTTAATACACTGAATATTGATTACAAAGTATCTTAAAACTTAAACATTAACTGGAAAAACTTGAAATATTTAAAACGACATAGTTAACACTAAATTACACTAACTACTACACCAAGCTTCTCTTTCTTTCTTCTTTTTATACTCCATGATGTTGCCACTTGTCCACTGAACCTTTCCCACCAAGAATTGAGACCATTGGATGAGTCAAGGAAATAATAGCCGTTTGATTTGTTTTGGCGCCAAAGTGGATTATCAACAAAGTGGGGTAGAGTGTTAAGGAGAATGAGCATTTAATGATATTTGGAGTTGTGATGAGGTGGGGGACAAGGAGAGTGATGTGGAGAGAAGGGGGGATGGATATGTGGAGCTAGTTGCGGAAGCGGTGAAGAGGGTGGAGACTTTGGCGGGTTTTTGTTTGTTTGACCAAAAGGGTTGACCAGGGTGTTATTAATAAAAGGGAAAGGTCAAAAACAGGGGGGTCAAATTGGAAATGGCAGGCCAAAAGGGTGTTATAAGGTATTAATGACAAGGGCACATTTGTAGATTCTGAAATTATAAGGACCATTGCTGCCAAATCTGAAAAGTTGCTCAAAGGACTAAAAATGACAAAGTTTAATAATGCAAGGACCAAAGTTGCCATTTCAGTTTTCGAGGCCATTTCGCCAATTTTCAAACTTGAAGGACCATTTTGTAATTTTCTCAAACTTTTATATTTTTCACCAAAGGACTAAATTTGACAACTTATGATTTAAAAGGACCTTTGGTGACTTTTCTTTGAAATTATGAGCTCGTGGACTGTTTTGACAATTTTAGAAACTTGGGGACTAAAAGCGCAATTTTTGCAAATTTGATATGTTTTCATCGATTTTGATATTTTGCATTTAAAACACATAAAACAACGATTTGTGATATTTTGATCATTTTGATGTGTTTACGAGTGTTTCAGATGATTTTGCGATTTAGATTGTACAAAATGATGAGTATTTAGACACTCATCAATCCCCACATCGAGATATTGCTAGTCCCTAGCAATGATTTGAAAAACATAATGGATTTTAATCTCTTTACCAAAAGCCATTACTTACGGAGTAGCCAAATGTTTCGATTCAGTAAGAACCATGGTACATCGATAACCATGTGATTTTGAGCAAACCACCGACTTTCAACGGATTTGATTTTGTCTTTACGGAAGCCGTACCCTTCCGGACTAGCCAACTCTTAGATAAATTATCAACATTATCTTTGGTGAGCGAATACCAATTATGGTTTTCCATCGCCTTTACCACAAGCCATAATCTTGGGGCTAGCCAACTCTTCACTTTTTAGGATATGGTGAGTTGAATACCATACAATTTTGGGCAAATTGCAAGCCATATAAACGGATTTGAGAAATCTTTACCAAGAGCCGTTTGCTCTGGATTAGCCAATCCTTTTGTCTTCTGGACATGGCGGATGATAACTCGATGAGAAAGTGTAGAACACTTACTCCAAAAAAAAAATTTTGGCCAAAAGCGGGAATTAGGCGGTATATTTACATGATAAAATTCGTGAGAATCCCCCACACTTAGAAATGAATATTTCCTCAATATTCAAAGTACCATGGTTATGCGAAACAAAGAACGTAAAAGGGAAATATTACGGCCATTATTTAGAAAGATTTTTTTTTTTTTTTTTAAAAATATATATATATATATAACACATGGGGCATCACCCCACACTTAGGTGGTAGAAAGGGGTAAGAAGTCGAAAATATGGGTGAAAACCCATATGGTGTGCTATTGTTTTTGATTTCAGTCGCTAGCTTGACTCGACCCCAATTCATTGGTTCATGGGAAGCAAAGTGGAAGAAACAATCTCCATCGGACTTTCATTTAAAATGTTTGGACAAACATTTGAAGCGTGAAAGTTCCACACCGATGAGATATACATAGAAAGACGCACTACTCACAAATGGTAAATGAAAATGCCGGGTCAAAGATAGTGTCCTCACTCCCGAAGGAGTGAAGAAGAAAGGAAGTCACCGGGTAGGTGAAGAAAAGAAGGAGAATTATGATAATGATCATGACTAACTCCTCATTATCAGAAGGAGAATTCATGATTTTTGGATCATGAATCTCATTAGTGAGGATAAAATCATCATCACATGATGGAAGAGAGAAGATAGAATACGGAGGTGGGACAAGTGGTGTGCTCGAGAGCTAGCAATTTCCACCACTTCGTGATGGTCTCTCGTATCGAATCGGACATTTCATCGAAAGAGGATTTACTTAGCAAAAGTGTAGTCATCATTAAATTCAAAAGAGGATTTGAGAAAATCCGGAAGTAACCTCGAAATGTCGAGAGAATCACAAACATGCAAATCCCAATCACTATTGGATATATCCTCGAGACTCACTTGGGATTAGGACAAGATCCTCAACACTCGATGATTCCGTTTCCGAAATAGTCTTTGAGATGATCATCCTCCATTATGAGAGAGTCCTCGGGATCAAAGAATTTCAAAGAAATAGGATCATCGACCTCTTCCAAAGGAATTCACTTCTCTCAACCGGCGTGAGTGAAGGGAAGAGTCGAAATGAAAGGCTCAAAGCGGGGTGGGATTGCCACTCGGAGTCGTAGATTCCTCATCAAAATCATCGTCGTCGTCGTCGTCATCATAATCGCACGCGAGAGGTTTCCAATATTGGGAGCTTACTCTAGCGCTTGTTCTTGACAGATCGTTTTTCGACGAGACTCTTCTTTAATCAATTCTTTTAAATCTTTGAGTGTATCGAGACAATTTTGGAGAAGTTCTTGAGGAATTTGCAGAGGTTGTGTTTGAATCGTTTGGTATTGTGGAGGTTGGTCATGATAAGAGTAGTCATAATTGTTACAAGGATTATGCTCATAGACAAGCATGTTCCCGTTTGACACTCAAAACTCGGGTGAGGACCTCCACAATACTCACAACAAGACAACCGATGTGGCTGTGAGTGGTATGTTTGTAGTCATAATTGTTATCGTGAACCCGCTCATAGACAAGCGTGCTTCGATTGACAATCGAATCGAATGTGAACCACCACAGTACTCACAACAAGAAATCTACTGAGTCTCACGGTGTGGTAGTCGATGGAATGAATCGGTTGTGTTATGGTAGGAATAGGGATCCCGGTTATAGATGCACTCGTTTCCTAATTCCACCACGCTTCAACCGGGGCAATTGCCACCATTATAAAGACCACCACACCATTGACAACCAAGAGGGTGAGGATAAGACATAGAAAGAATCAAATGGTTCCGAGGGTAAGAAATGAAGAATCAAAAGGTAAGAGGGTAAAGAGGAATATTTTTGGTGTTTTGAAAATCATGATGATAAAAACAAAGAATGAAAATATTTTTGGCGTTTTAACACTTTAGGAAAAGTGTTAATGAACTTTGGAGATTTTCTCGATAACTTTACAAAAATTTTTACAAAGATGGGGTATGTGCAAGAATGGATCCGAAAAGGCTAAACACACGCTAAAGCCTCCCGTGGCGTAAAATTTGATCTGCGCAAAAACAGTCAAGTCAAATAGACTTAAAACTGCTCAGACACAAATGCAATTAAGATCAGAGAATACAGGGGATTCCCGGGTCGTTAAGTCCCAAGGAGACTCAATGGTGTGTTAAACACTAGATCAGATGATAGAATGACCACTAATGATAGCGATCAGAAAGGATTAGATTGAATAATTACACTACTGAAAAAGGTTATAAATTAAAGCGACTTAAATGCAAATTAAGAAAATTAAAAAGTTAAAATCTATTAAATAAACGCTATCACTATTTTTAAAGTGATGAACGTTTAAAACCTAAAACGTAAAACTTACGTTTAAATAAAAATAACGTAAACGTACAAAATAAAAAGTGAAACTTACAAAATATAGATCCTAAAAATATGAAAAATACATTTTTACAATCCTAATGATAAAAGAAAATTATTAGAAAAAGAAAATTATTTTTACAACTATTTAATTAATTATTATTAATTAAAAACTATTTATTAAGTATTTAAAATGCACTAAAATAGAAGAAAATACAAAATTAACCTAGAAAAATGAAATTATAACTTGGAAAAATCTAAAATATGATAAAACTAATTTTAAAACAGAAAATATATTTTTTAGACTTTTTATGTATTTATTATTAATTTAAAACTATTTAAAACTAATTAAATTATTTAAAAATACAAATTTAACTAAGAAAAATATGGAAAAATACTTTTTAGGCTTCTAACATTTATCTAAACTTAAGAAAAATGAAAAATTATTTTTTAGAACCTTTTCTTAATTATTTGTATTTAAAGCTAATTAAAAAGGATTAAAAACTAAATTAAATCAAGAAAAATAGCAAAACACCTTAGAAAAATCTGAAAATTTCAGGAAAAGTATAAAATAATATTAGAAAGCTGGGAAAAATAGAAAAACAGGGGCTTGTTTGGCAGAATATGAAACTGATATGAAAGTGCTTATTGGAATAAGCACTTGATAAGCCAAAAGCTCACCAAAAGCTACCAAACCAAAGCAGGAACTACTATAAGCTAAAGGAACCAAAATGCATTAAGTTTCAACAAGCTCTAACCACTGATAAGCTAGTTGCAAAGATTTGATGATTTTGAGACCAAGTGCAAAAACAGTTTATAAGGCCTACTTTAAGCTTAAAAATAAGACATCTAAATAAGCTGGAAATGAGAAACAGATATTGGAACTTACACTAGACCTGGGTGAGAGTTATTAAACCAAAATACAGACCTAGGGGAGCTCAGGGAGCCACATGCAAGGTGCAAAACTCTGACAAAACCCGTGCAGCAACAAGATCTCTAGCACAGGGATTAAGCCCCATAATCACAAGCTCTTTTGAGCTTTAAGGAAAATTCACAAAATTAATCAAAAATAACCACAAGAAACTGGACCAAGTAAACTTTTAAAATCCACAAGTCACACTAGAAATGACCTAGAAATGAGTCCATTAAAATCTTTCCATTACGGCTAAAAGCTGAATTTTACAACTTTTGACTTTTGAAGAAGCGAAAAGTTGACTAAAATGGATTTTCAATCCAATTTTAAGACAGATTGATGTTATTTGATGTAATAAACCTAATGCAATCAAGCTTAATGAATTCTAAGCACAAAATAATGATCTGCTCATCCTAAATTACAACAATGGACAAGTGAAATAGATTCAAGGAAACTTTGACTTTTTTAGCTTGCGGGCACAAAATAGGACTTGAATGAGTGTACATGAACTAATCAAACATGAACTAACAATAGGAAACCACTGACTAAGCCTTAAGGGCAGTTCTAACAGTTATGCCAAACACACTTTTAAGATGACAGTTATGAAGCTTAACACATTAAAACAGATTTTTAGACCAAGTGAGCTATTAATTAACTTGAACTAACTGTATTTAGACAAAATTAAACCAAAATTAACACACATTTAATAGATAAACTAAGAGATGCAAAATTTTGAAAAATTGCTTACAAGTGATCAAAGCTAAGATCATGGAACCAATGAACTCTAACTATCCTACAGCTTCCCATGAAGCTCTATACCCAAAATAAATCCAAAATCAGCACTGCTTCAACCTCTTGCACCATTTTCCATAGTTTTTAATTTTATAACTAATTTATTTGAATTTTTTGAGAATTTTTCTGTTTTGAAACTAAACTGAATTTTAAATGTTTCTAACAACTCATAAGCTTTTCAAGAGCTTATATAAGCTTTAAACAATAACTACCATCAATAACAACAATTGGTGATTTGAGATTTTGAACTAAGAAATAAGCATAAAGCGCAATTGTGTACAAGAATTGAAATTGGGCCCGAAATTAGGTTTTTAATACACTGAATATTGATTACAAAGTATCTTAAAACTTAAACATTAACTGGAAAAACTTGAAATATTTAAAACGACATAGTTAACACTAAATTACACTAACTACTACACCAAGCTTCTCTTTCTTTCTTCTTTTTATACTCCATGATGTTGCCACTTGTCCACTGAACCTTTCCCACCAAGAATTGAGACCATTGGATGAGTCAAGGAAATAATAGCCGTTTGATTTGTTTTTGGCGCCAAAGTGGATTATCAACAGGTGGGGGTAGAGTGTTAAGGGAGAATGAGCATTTAATGATATTTGGAGTTGTGATGAGGTGGGGGGACAAGGAGAGTGATGTGGAGAGGGGGGATGGATATGTGGAGCTAGTTGCAGAGCAGGTGAAGAGGGTGGAGACTTTGGCGGGTTTTTGTTTGTTTGACCAAAAGGGTTGACCAGGGTGTTATTAATAAAGGAAAGGTCAAAAGCAATCAAATTGGAAATGGCGAGCCAAAAGGGTGTTATAAGGTATTAATGACAAGGGCACATTTGTAGATTCGAAATTATAAGGACCATTCTTTGCAAATCGAAAAGTTGCTCAAAGGACTAAAATGACAAAGTTTAATAATGCAAGGACCAAAGTTGCCATTTTCGATTTTCAGGGGCCATTTCGCCAATTTTCAAACTTGAAGGACCATTTTGTAATTTTCTCAAACTTTTATATTTTTCACCAAAGGACTAAATTTGACAACTTATGATTTAAAAGGACCTTTGGTGACTTTTCTTTTGAAATTATGAGCTCGGGGGACTGCTTTTTGACAATTTTAGAAACTTGGGGACTAAAGCGCAATTTTGCAAATTTGATATGTTTTCATCGATTTTGATATTTTGCATTTAAAACACATAAAACACTGATTTGTGATATTTTGATCATTTGATGTGTTTCGAGTGTTTTCGGATGATTTTGTAGTTTAGATTGTACAAAATGATGAGTATTTAGACACTCATCATAGCACCTGAGCGTAGTCCGCCATAAATCGGGTGAGACCCGATTGGCACTGTTTGCATCCGAGTTGCTTATCGACATAAGCCTCGTCGATCTCTCTAGAGCGTTTGAAATTATTTTGGGCTATTTTGGTTTGGTCTTGACTATTTTGGATTCGGTTTGGATTTTGGTCTTTGGGTTTTGAATTTGAGATTTTGATCTCGTTCCGAGTTTTAACTTGTCATTTGACTT